>PVNU02002330.1:0-65465 GCA_003013855.2 Liriodendron chinense
GAGCAACAACACTCCCTCATACGAGCGTTTGTAAAGGACATCATTCTGTATTATAAATGAACCAGCGCATCTCCTGACCTGCGTGCGCATCTTGGGCTCTTCTGGTAAAAATTCATACTTCAAGTAGTCGACGAATGGTCTTCTCCAGTCGTTTTCTTCTGTGATTTCGAAGCAACAAATGGGATTCGCGCGTGATTCACCGCCCCACAATACGGTTGTTGGTAGGATTCTTCTTTCTTCTATCGTTACTTGGAGTGGGCTGCCTCCGGGATTAGCCAAAGCAGCGGCTAGGTTGGCCAACGCATCGGCCTGTACATTCTCCTGCCTCGGTATATGCGAAATGTTGCTATTATGAAACTGGTCGAACAACGTTCGTGCTTGATGCAGAAAGGTGACAACTCAGGTTTGCGAACCTCATATTCCTTCGTTAGCTAGCCGATGACTAGCCTGGAGTCACCATAAATTTGTACTGCCTTGATACGCATCTCGAGGGCGAGCTGTAGTCTGATAATGAGGGCGTGATACTCTGCTTTGTTGTTGGTACAAGCTGGCACGATCGTAAATGAGTAGGGCAGCAAGTCTCCCTGCGGGCTGATAAATATAACTCCCGCTCCTGCCCCTGTTGACCTAGAGGCTCCGTCAAAGTACATCTGCCATAGTCGTGGTTCTTCGATCATCATAACCTGGTCATCCGGGAGGTCACATGCCATTTCTTCACTGCTCGGGACTGGGTGGGCAGCTAGAAAATCCGCAATCGCTTGTCCTTTAATAGCTCGGGCTGGGACATACATGATGTCGAACTCGGAGAGGAGAAGGGCCCACTTAGCCAGGCTCCCAGACAGCATAGGCCGGTTCATGAGGAACTTGATCAGGTCCGCCTTGGATATCAACGTTATTTGGTGCGAGAGGAGTAATGCCTAAGTTTCTTCACGGCGAAAATGAGAGCAAGACATATCTTCTCGATCGCTAAGTAGTTAAATTCAGTCCCCACCAATGTGCGGCTCAAATAGTATTGCGTGTTTTCCTTTCCTGCCTCATTCTTCTGTGCCAGGAGTGCCCCTAGTGAGTTATCACCCTATTGCGATGTATAGAATCAGCGGCTTTCCTTTGATTGGGGCGGCGAGGACTGGAGAATTCCCGAGCATTTCTTTTAGTGAATCGAAAGCTTTCTAGCAAGCGTCATCCCATTCAAACCTAACATCTTTCTTGTTGAGGCGGGAAAATGGCTGACAACGACCAGCCAGATTCGAAATGAATCTCCTTAGATATGCCACACGACCTTGAAAACTCTTCAACTGTTTTAGGTTTTTCGGTGGTGGCATTTCTCTGATGGCCTTAATCTTGGTGGGGTCGATCTCTATGCCCCTATGTCTGACGACGAAGCCCAAGAATTTGCCAGATGCAACCCCAAATGCGCACTTTAGCGGATTCATACGAAGACTCTTCTTGTGCAACCGCTAGAATACTTGTCTTAAGTGTTCTCTGTGTTGTTCATGATCGATTGACCTCATGACCAAATCATCCACATAGTATTCGACGTGCCTATGCATCATATCCTGGAATATAACGTGCATTGCGCGTTGATATGTTGCCCCTGCAGTTCTTCAATTTGAAGGGCATTACACGATAACAGTAAATGTCAAGAGTTGTATGAAAAGCCGTAGCTTCTTCATCTTCTGGGGCCATGCGAATTTGATTGTATCCCGAATATCGGTCCATGAAGGACATTACTGCATATCCTGTTGTGCTGTCAATCAATAATTCTGGAATCGGTAAAGGAAAGTCGTCCTTAAGGCAAGCTTCGTTAAGATTTCGGAAGTCAACGCAAACTCGGATCTATCCGCTCTTCTTCTTGACTGGCATGATGTTTGAGATCCATCGAGGGTACTTCACCTCTCGAACGACCTGGACTAGATCAGTCTCTTGACTTCTTCTTCAATCTTGGGTATGATGTCGGGATGAAACCGTCGTTGTGGTTGCTTCACTGGCTTCTTTTCCTTCATGATGCTCAGCTTGTGCATGGCAATTGTCGGGCTGAGCCCGGGCATTTCTGAATATGTCCAGGCAAAGACGTTCTTACTCTCCTTCAATAGCTGTATGTGTCTTTCTCTTTTATCTCCCGGGACGTTTCTACTCAAATATGTATTCCTGGGTTCTTCGAGGGTGGCCAAATTCACCTCTTCAAGTTCATCAATCGTCGGTTGTCCACCATCTTCTAGTTGCGCAGGTGCGACGCTTGGTTGGATAATGTCGATAGGATCTTGTACTTGGGTTTCTTCCACCAGGCCAATGGTCACCATGTTGACGCTTGCCTTAGCTCCTAGACCTTCTCCGTTTCTGTATACTTGCTTGTATTCTTCGAATGGGGCTAGCAGTCTCTTCTTTGTGTCTGCACCTTGACCGAGGAATCCCATATTCCTCATAATCTTTCGGCTGACCCTGTTATATCTCTTCTCTCTATCGGTTGGGGTTGGGCAGATCCCCTTCCCTCTTCTCTTTCTTCTGATGGTACTGATTGGCTTGGCCCTGAGTGAAACTCGATGTCTTTCTGGGTGATGTCTCTTGATGGCACGATGAATTGGCTTGGAGCCCTCGGGAATGGTTTGATTTTTCCTATCTTGGGTACTGGCATATTGAAGCTGGACTTGAGCACGCTCATGTGTTGATCTGAGATTAATTTCAACACGGACTGCCCTGG
Source organism: Liriodendron chinense (assembly GCA_003013855.2). Taxonomy (NCBI): domain Eukaryota; kingdom Viridiplantae; phylum Streptophyta; class Magnoliopsida; order Magnoliales; family Magnoliaceae; genus Liriodendron; species Liriodendron chinense. Next base: position 2,699 of record PVNU02002330.1, read on the forward strand.
TTGACGCAGATGTTGCGGTACCAAATAGAACTTCTTCATATTCCGCTGAGGTTGATTTCCCAGCTGATATTGCGATCTTCCCTGAGTGATGGGCTAAGGTTTGCTTTTCCGCACGAACTTCTCGATTTGGGGTTTTGCCCCTTGCCCTCTCTTCACTACATCGGGCTTCTTATTTGTCTCACCGCTATCAGACAAGTTGTAATACTTTGTGTCGGCCAAAAATGACTCGGCTATTGTGTATGGTTTTGGATCTGCCGCGACCCTATACTTGACCCCGTCTCTGTTGTATTTGAAGCATTGATGATATGCCGAAGGGATAATGCGATTTTGATGGAGCCAGGGCCTTCCTAAAAGAAGGTTGTATGTCGTCATTGCATCAATCACTTGACATGTTACCTTTGTTATCAGTTCTTCGATCTCCAGCATCACTGTGATTGATCCGAGCGTACGCTGACTATCTTGATTGAAACCTTGAATCATCATGAGACTCGGGCGTAATGCCGATTGCCTATAACCCAGCCTCTGTAGTGTTTTCAATGGCATAATATTTACAGCAGACCCATCGTCTAACATGCACCTCTTGACCTCAGTGTCCCTGATTGTTCCTGTGATCATCAATGGGTGATTGGGGTCTATTGATTCGATCGTACGGTCTTCTTCTGAGAAAGTGATGGTTGAAGGATGGTTGACAGGCATGACTTGTGACACCGGCATATACGTGTTGAACCTCCAATTTATACATTGCATTGCCCATTACATGACATGGTTTGCATGATTTTCATGATTGAAAGGCCCATCTAACACATGTTTTCTGATTATAGGGGATGAGAGTGGACTTCATTCAATTAGGGATTAAAAGGAAGCCTTTGGAGCCAGTGGATGAAGGATGAAAGACGACCGAAGAAAGAATAAAGCAAAGAGAGGAGAAAAGAAAGAAAGAAGAACAAAATGAAGAGGGCTGACCGGTCTTGACCGGTCGGCCAGAGGAGCCAGACCGGTCTTGACCGGTCGGCCATGTATACTGGAAGCAAGAATGAAGCCCGACCGGTCTTGACCGGTCGGCTATGCACGCTGTCCATCTTGTTTAAACGAGTCAGACCGGTCTTGACCGGTCGGCTGTGCTCCCTGGAATGTGTAAAAGATCAGTCCAACCGGTCTAGACCGGTCGGCGCTGCGTAAACAGAGTCCTTTCTAAATCTGGACTCCGAAAACTACTGCGCACTGCGTAACCTTTCGCAGATTCCGACACAAGGGAGGTTTCTTGCTATAAAAGGACACCTAGGGGCTCTTCCTAGGTCATCAGAGAAGCTAAGGGACGTGGTTTTGGAGAGAGGAAGCTGTCGTGGAGCGTCTGCAACTCTTCTATTTCCGGTTTTTCTAGTTTTATGCTTTCATTAAGAGTTTTTAGTTGTAGCATGAATATGCTCGGCTAGAACCTCTCAGCTAAGGCTGAGAGGTGAAGCTTGTAGCCAATTCCATGTTAGATTCAGTTTAATTCAAGTAATTTTAATTCAAGTTTGAATTTTTCTTATGCTCTAGTTTCCAAAAGTGGTAGTTTGAGATGTTTTATGAGAGTTCATGTGCTCCGGACATGAGTTCCTTGCAATTCTCTGAGATTATCATATAATGCTTATTTAGATTCGAATTATAGTAACCCTTGAGCAGGCCATAGTCCATAGGCATGGCTGTTACTCTGCAGGCTATGGTTTTGAATTCTACATTGATTGAAAGGGACTAGAACTTGGAAGTTCAACTTGATTTGGATTGAATGTATGTGAATGCTTTATTTTCCAACTAGATGAGAGATAGGACTTCAAATCTAGTTGTGTTCCCTACTTGGATTGATTGAATTGACATGGGATTGCTACAAGTGGATCCTTGAATGCGTTAGTACTTTATATCACTGATTTTTTATTAAAGTTACTATTTTAGTTAATTACTCAATTAATCTGATTTTGTTCTAAAAACTAAGTTGCTGGAGTAGTTTGGAGATTGTTTTAATTCCCTGTGGATCGATCTCGGTCTTACCGAGATTTATTACTACATCGCAGCCTTACACTTGAGGCGAGCAAACAAGTTTTTGGCGCTGTTGCCGGGGATCAAACCCGGGTCACCCGCGTGACAGGCGGGAATACTCACCACTATACTACAACGACAAATGCAAATCAGGAAGGAGTAGGAGAGAATGAGGTACATAATGTTCCTCCAATGAGATCACTACGGGACTACCTACAACCTGCCCGAACAATTACACCCTCTTGCGTGGTTCTACCAGCAAACGGTGGAAATTTTGACATAAAACCGGGTGTAATTCAACTCTTACCAAAGTTCCATGGGCTAGATTCTGACCGCCCATACTTACACTTGAAAGAATTTGAAGAAGTGTTGGCCACCTTGCATTACACCAATGTTTCCGAGGATACTATCAGACTTAAACTTTTTCCTTTCACTTTGAAAGAAAGAGCCAAGGATTGGCATCACTCTCTCAGAACACATTCGATTGGGTCATGGGTTGAGATGAACCGGGAATTCTTGAAAAAGTTCTTCCCGGCTCATAAAACAAACACCCTTCGAAGAGCCATAATGAATTGCTCGGCCAAAGAAGGTGAATCTTTCTTTCAATGTTGGGAAAGATTTAAAGATCTCCTGCTTGCTTGCCCACATCATGGCTATGAGAGTTGGCGAATTATAAACTTTTTCAATGATAGATTAAGTTCCAATATGCGCCAATTTGTGGAGATGATGTGCAATGGCAAGTTTATGAGTAAAAATCCAGATGAGGCTTGGAGTTACTTGGACATGTTGGCTGAAAATGCCCAATCTTGGGATACATCGGATAAACCCAATAACTCCAAGCCCACTCAAGAGAAAGGAGGGATCTATGTCCTTAAGGAGGAAGACGATGTGAATGCAAGGATAGCCAACCTCACAAGGAAGGTTGAAGCCATGGAACTTAGTAAAAGTGGAGTTCCCAAGTCCAATGAAGCTGTTGAAACCATATGTGGGATTTGCCTCACCGATTTACACACTACGCAAGATTGTCCCATAATTCCTGCATTTCAAGAGGTATTACATGAACACGCCAATGCCACATATGGTTATCAACGGCCTTTCAATGGACCGGTAGGTAATACGTACAATGAGAGTTGGAAGAACCACCCAAATTTTAGTTTGAAGAATGCTCCTATGAGCAATCCAACCAATTCTCAAAGAGGGCCACCCATGCAAAATATGGCCCCACCTCAATTCTCAATGGAGGATACTTTGAAGGCGTTTATGCAAGGGCAAACGCAAATCAATCAATCGAATCAGCAAATGTTCCAAGAGCTTAAAACCTCGGTTGATGAGATTAAAGGACGCTTGAATGCTAGGGGAGGGACCTTTCCGGCCCAACCTCAGCCTAATCCAAAGCAAGTACATGAAGTGAGCATCCCTAATCCTCCCAACCAAAACATGGAGCAAGCTAAATCCATCACCACCCTTAGAAGTGGTAAACAAATTGACAAAACTATTCCGGTGAAGGCCGATGAGCCTAATGATCCGGTAAATTCTGAGGATGAAGATGGATCTAACTTAGCCCCACAACAACCGGAACGCACTTACAAGCCCGTGGCACCATTCCCTTCAAGATTGGTTGCCCCAAAATCTCTCCCAAATTCTCATGATATTCTAGAGATTTTCAGACAAGTCAAGATTAATATCCCTTTGCTTGATGCCATCAAACAAATCCCCTCTTATGCCAAGTTTCTAAAAGATCTATGCACAACAAAACGCAAATATAATGTGCAGCAAAAGGCCTTCTTAACTGAGCAAGTGAGTGCCATCCTCACTCAAAAGACCCCCCCAAAATTCAAAGATCCCGATAGTCCCACCGTCTCATGTATCATTGGAGATTACCGGATTGAGCGTGCCTTGTTAGATTTGGGGGCGAGTGTGAACTTGATCCCATACTCGGTATATGAGCAATTGGGTCTTGGTGAATTAAAACCCACCAAAACCACGTTGCAACTTGCTGATAAATCTATCCGTGTACCGAGGGGGATAGTTGAGGATGTTCTAGTCCAAGTTGACAAATTCTACTACCCGGTAGATTTTATCGTCTTGGACACACAACCGGTGTTGGATGCTAGCACCCAAATACCGGTAATATTAGGCCGCCCATTCCTTGCTACATCAAACGCAATCAGAGTGATGCAACTATCTTTTGGAAACATGACACTAGAGGTGAATGTGTTTCACTTGGGCAAAAGACATAAGGATGTCGATGATGATGAGTTCTTCGAAGTAAACATGCTTGAAACTTTTGAAGAAGAAGAACTCCTCCAATTGGAACCACTAGAAAGCTTAGAGACATGCTTAGCACATTTCATGGATTCTGAAGACCCCATCATTAGTGAGATTGTTCAGGCATTAAATATAGAAAGACTGGTGGTTGATATTAGCCGGTGGAGGCCCCATTTTGAGAAATTACCACCAACCACATCAAGGCCTCTACCGTCTAACATCAAACCACCGAAGCTTGACCTCAAACCATTGCCATCCGAGCTTAAATACGTATATTTGGGTCAAGAGGAAACGTTCCCAGTTGTCATTGCCTCCCACCTAGAGAAAGACCAAGAGCTCAAGTTGATTGAGTTACTCAAAGAACATAGGGAAGCCATAGGTTGGACAATAGCGGATCTCAAAGGGATAGATCCTTCGGTTTGTACTCACCGAATACACCTTGAAGAAAATGCAAAAATGACTAGACAACCTCAAAGACGGTTAAATCCAAACATGATGGAGGTTGTCAAAGCCGATGTGTTAAAACTATTGGATGTGGGTATTATCTACCCCATCTCAGATAGCCAATGGGTGAGTCCTACCCAAGTTGTCCCCAAGAAATCCGGTATTACCATCATTGAAAACGCCAACAACGAGCTTATACCAACTAGGGTGACCACCGGTTGGCATATGTGCATTGATTATAGGAAGCTCAACACGGTTACTAGGAAAGACCACTTCCCTCTCCCATTTATGGATCAAATTTTGGAGAGGTTGGCAGGCCATTCCTATTATTGCTTCTTAGATGGCTATTCCGGATACAACCAAATTGAGATAGCTCCAGAAGACCAAGAGAAGACCACATTTACATGCCCGTTTGGCACCTTCGCTTACCGAAGGATGCCATTCGGGTTATGTAATGCACCCACCACATTCCAACGATGCATGTTGAGTATTTTCTCGGACATGGTAGGTGAGTTTCTTAAGGTATTCATGGATGACTTTTCTGTTTTTGGTAGTACATTTGATGAGTGTGTCAACCACTTGAAGTTGGTCTTGAGGAGGTGTGAGGAGAAGCAACTTGTATTAAACTGGGAAAAGTGCCATTTCATGGTACAAAGAGGAATAGTCCTTGGACATATCATCTCGTCCAATGGAATAGAGGTAGACAGGGCAAAAATTGACATAATTTCCAATCTACCACCACCCAAAAGCATACGCGATGTGCGGTCCTTCCTTGGATACGCCGGTTTCTATCGAAGGTTTATAAAGGATTTTAGTCATATCTCAAGGCCTTTATTCAACCTTCTACAAAAGGAGAACCAATTTGAGTGGAGTGCTGAATGTCAATTAGCTTTTTCAAAGCTAAAAGACATGTTGACAACCGCTCCTATCATGCAACCACCAGATTGGTTCATTCCTTTTGAGTTGATGTGCGATGCAAGCGACTTTGCTATTGGGGCGGTGTTAGGCCAAAAGAAGGATAAGAAGCCCCATGTTATCTACTACGCAAGTAGGACCTTGAATCCCGCCCAAGTTAATTATTCGACTACGGAGAAAGAGCTCCTAGCTGTCATTTTTGCCTTGGACAAATTCAGGCCATACTTAATAGGATCCAAAGTCATTGTTTATACGGATCATGCGGCGCTGAAATACCTTCTTTCTAAGAAGGATGCTAAGCCCCGTTTGCTTAGATGGATCCTACTCCTTCAAGAATTTGACTTGGAGATCAAAGACAAGAAGGGGGTAGAAAATGTGGTGGCGGATCATCTATCTCGCCTAGTCCTACCAAATTCCATTGACGAGTCACCTATTGAGGACTCATTCCCTGATGAGCAACTCTTTGTTGCTGTGCATCCACCATGGTACGCTGATATAGCCAATTATCTTTCCACAGGTGCGATGCCGATTCATTGGACTGCGCAAGACAAACGTAAATTTCTAAGGGAAGTGCGCAGATTTTTTTGGGATGAACCTCTATTGTTTAAATATTGCCCAGACTAAATTATAAGGAGATGCGTCCCTGATGATGAACATAATTCAGTCATCTCCTTTTGTCATGATCAAGCATGTGGGGGTCATTTTTCAGCCAAGAAAACAACTGCGAAAATTCTGCAGTGTGGTTTTTATTGGCCTACGTTATTCAAGGACACCCACGAGTTTTGCAAAGCGTGCGAGCGCTGCCAGAAGTTAGGAGGATTATCCTGTCGAAATATGATGCCTCTCACCCCAATTCAACATCTTGAAGTCTTTGACTGTTGGGGCATCGATTTCATGGGACCATTCCCCTCATCTTTCGGACATGTCTATATTTTGCTTGCCGTAGACTATGTGTCTAAATGGATAGAGGCTATCCCATGTAGAACCAACGATCATTGTACGGTTCTCAAGTTCCTCAAAGAAAACATACTTTCTAGATTTGGGACGCCTCGGGCCATCATTAGTGATGGTGGTTCTCACTTTTGCAATAGACCTTTCGAAACTTTAATGAAGAAATATGGTATTAGGCACAAAGTGAGTACCCCATATTACCCACAAACAAGTGGGCAAGCTGAAATCTCCAATAGGGAAATCAAGCAGATTTTAGAAAAGACAGTGAGATCGGATCGCAAGGATTGGTCCCTAAGATTAGATGATGCACTTTGGGCTCACCGTACCGCCTACAAGACACCCATTGGAATGTCCCCTTATAGACTTGTCTATGGGAAAGCTTGCCACTTGCTTGTGGAGATAGAACACAAAGCCTATTGGGCAATTTGGGCTTCAAATTTTGACATGGACAAGGCTAGCTCGCTTCGCAAACTCCAATTAAATGAGCTTGATGAAATCCGGAACGATGCATATGAGAACTCGAGAATTTACAAGAGTAAGATGAAGGCTTTCCATGACAAACACATTTTCAGGAAATCTTTCCATGAAGGACAGAAAGTACTCTTGTATAATTCCCGACTACACCTTTTTTCCGGGAAAATTACGATCTCGATGGACCGGCCCATATATTATCAAAGAAATTTTTCCTCATGGGGCTGTTGAGATTGAAAATGTAGAAAATGGTAACTGTTTTAAAGTTAATGGACAATGCCTTAAACCATTTGTTGAGAAATTTGATTCAGAGGACGTGTCCATCACTCTGAATGATCCTGTCTATCGGGATGATTGATCTCCTAGTCTGATGGAGGTATAGCATAGGTAGGTTTTCTTCAGTTTTACTGCTTTAGTAGGTTTTAGTTGTTGGGTTGGAGACTTCCATGATCGCTCTCTCAGGTACTATTGATTCTCACTCTCTCATATTTTATCACTGCTCTCATGTTCATGCTACTTGAATATCTTTTTACATTAAGGACAATGCAAGATTTGGTTGGGGGGTGAGATGAGATTCCTCATCTAGCATATTGCAACATTCCGAGCTTCATATGCGCAAATTTTTTTTTTCGAATTTTCTAACATCTCAAAAACTCTTTTAGAAAATCTTGTTTCTATACATTTGAGATGCTATGAGTATAAGAAGAGGAGATACGAAGTGTGTGATGTTGTAGGTCTTGAATTTCTCCCAACATAATGGTTCCATTTGTTAGTTCCCCTATTGATGTGATTGATAGAAAATTTGAACACCTTTACACCAAGTTCACATTACACGATTTTCATGAGTTGACAGGTTTATGTGATTTGTGGATTAGCTAGACTTTGATTTAAAGGTGTTGAGCAGCCAAGCCGGGGTATTTTGTCCATCCTTGTCCATGGGAAAATAATGACAGATATGGATTTTTAAAAATCCTATCTAATTTAAAAGAAAAAGGAAAGAAAGGATGAAATCGGGAAGGAAAGAAAAATGGTGGAAAATTCCGAAAAGGGCTACCTATTACCAACCAGGGGATGGTCGAACTGTAACCAAAGCCGGAAATGGGACATAGTGTGAAAGCCGTCGGAAGGACGGTAAGGAAAATTCCTGTCATAGGCTTATTGTTGCTCTGTGCACCTTAAGATCCTTGGTTTACTTAATCTATGGAGAAGATGATCCCAAGAACTCATGAGATGAACTCTCACTATGCACACTAGGTTGAATTTGTTCGAGTTATTCTATTTATCAATCAGTCAGCGGGAATTTCATGTAGACACCTTTTATGTTTTGAGAGTCCAAGGTTTCAGCTTCTATCACCTAATTTTTCCAAATTTTATACTTATACACCTTGGAATGGATAGAATCATAGGTTCCGAAGGAGAGTTGGGTTTGGAGGTTTGAAATTGTTTCACGCATGTTTTGCTCAGGACTAGCAAAAAGCTGGTTGGGGGGTGTGTTGAACCTCCAATTTATACATTGCATTGCCCATTACATGACATGGTTTGCATGATTTTCATGATTGAAAGGCCCATCTAACACATGTTTTGTGATTATAGGCGATGAGAGCGGACTTCATTCAATTAGGGATTAAAAGGAAGCCTTTGGAGCCAGTGGATGAAGGATGAAAGACGACCGAAGAAAGAATAAAGCAAAGAGAGGAGAAAAGAAAGAAAGAAGAACAAAATGAAGAGGGCTGACCGGTCTTGACCGGTCGGCCAGAGGAGCCAGACCGGTCTTGACCGGTCGGCCATGTATACTGGAAGCAAGAATGAAGCCCGACCGGTCTTGACCGGTCGGCTATGCACGCTGTCCATCTTGTTTAAACAAGTCTGACCGGTCTTGACCGGTCAGCTGTGCTCCCTGGAATGTGTAAAAGATCAGTCCGACCGGTCTAGACCGGTCGGCGCTGCGTAAACAGAGTCCTTTCTAAATCTGGACTCCGAAAACTACTGCGCACTGCGTAACCTTTCACAGATTTCGACGCAAGGGAGGTTTCTTGCTATAAAAGGACACCTAGGGGCTCTTCCTAGGTCATCAGAGAAGCTAAGGGACGTGGTTTTGGAGAGAGGAAGCTGTCGTGGAGCGTCTGCAACTCTTCTATTTCCGGTTTTTCTAGTTTTATGCTTTCATTAAGAGTTTTTAGTTGTAGCATGAATATGCTCGGCTAGAACCTCTCATCTAAGGCTGAGAGGTGAAGCTTGTAGCCAATTCCATGTTGGATTCAGTTTAATTCAAGTAATTTTAATTCAAGTTTGAATTTTTCTTATATTCTAGTTTCCAAAAGTGGTAGTTTGAGATGTTTTATGAGAGTTCATGTGCTCCGGACATGAGTTCCTTGCAATTCTCTGAGATTATCATATAATGCTTATTTAGATTCGAATTATAGTAACCCTTGAGCAGGCCATAGTCCATAGGCATGGCTGTTACTCCACAGGCTATGGTTTTGAATTCTACATTGATTGAAAGGGACTAGAACTTGGAAGTTCAACTTGATTTGAATGTGTGTGAATGCTTTATTTTCCAACTAGATGAGAGATAGGACTTCAAATCTAGTTGTGTTCTCTACTTGGATTGATTGAATTGACATGGGATTGCTACAAGTGGATCCTTGAATGCCTTAGTACTTTATATCACTGATTTTTATTAAAGTTACTATTTTAGTTAATTACTCAATTAATCTGATTTTCTTCTAAAAACTAAGTTGCTGGAGTAGTTTAGAGATTTTTTTATTTCTCTATGGATCGATCTCGGTCTTACTGAGATTTATTACTACATCGCAGCCTTACACTTGAGGCGAGCGAACAATACCCCTCCCAAAATTTATCTGTATGATTCATTTCTTCTTCTATCTCTATCATAGTGACTTCCTTGACTTCACTGTCAAGTAGGGCATTGATTAGCATTTCCCTGTACACTTTCGAGAGACATAAAGCATCGTATACGCTTAGGCAGGCGGGAACCTTTCGTAAGTGTGACACGACGTCATACACCACTGGTCTTGGGTTCAGCTGACTGGTTGTGGCTTCGACGACCTTTTCTTTAGATTTCTGCACGCAGGGTCTCTCTTGTAGCCTGTTGGGGGTGCTGTCTTCTAGCATCGGGTCATCTGGTCTTGGAATGGTACGGTCAGGTATTTGCTTTTCTGATCGTAAGATGATTACGTCAACTTCTTCCTTGACTGCTTGCGGGATTTTTTCGGTTGGTGCTTGCTCGACAACTGACACCATTCCACAATATTCCATGTTCGTCACGGATTGCATCTGCACCTGCAACATTCCTCTCCTTCCTCTTCCCCTGTTCTTTCTTCGGTTACCGAGTCTTCGTCTATTCTTGAGCCTTTTCTTGCTACTGACCAGAGTCCATGGTTCCGTCGGCTTAGGGAATGAAGTTGGCCGGTTGGTCTTGCCTTCCATTGGGATTGTTGAAATTTCCCCTGGCCGTCTCCTTTGCTGTCTCTGGTACCTTCATGCTGATGACCCCTTGATTGATCAACCGCTGTATCCTTCCTTTTAGGGAGAAGCAATCTTCTGTCTGGTGGCTGATGCATCGATGATATTTGCAGTATTTGGGGTCGTTCGTTCGTCCGACTTCATGGGGACGGACTGGTTCTAGTAGATGTATTATGCCTTCTTCAATCAATTGTTCCATGATTAGAACCAGATCAGCCATGTCGAATGTGTATGAGTCGTTCGCCCTCTCCCTCTCGGCTATCGACACATGCTTTGGTATATAGGGCTTTTTACTCTTGTCTTGTATGATTGCTGCCTTTATCTCCGGCCCATGATCGACAGCGGGACGTTTGCGGTCCTTCTGGTCTCTACTCTTGTCGACCTGGTGGGTCTCTACTACTCTTCCTACCTCCCTCTTCTGTCTCTCTGGTCTGAAGTTTACCCGGGATGCTGCTTCCTCCACCAGATGCGCTTTCGTTGCCAGCTCGCGGAAGGAGCTGAAGGTATTGCCTGACAAGCCATACAAAATCATCGGGTCTAAGGCCCTTAGACACATCTTCATCTGTTCTCTTTCGCTGGGTAATTTGCGACATTGAGCCGCTGTGGTTCACCATCGGTTGATGAACTTTTCAACTGGTTCACCATTTCTCTGCCTGACCATTGCTAGATCTGTTAGGGAGATCTCTCTCTCTCGGTCGCGAAGAACTTTGAGATGAAGGCATCCTGCATTTTCTCCCATGTCCTTACAAAGCCGGCCGGTAGTGACATGTACCACTGAAAGGCCTTCCCTGTCAGGGTAGATACGAACAGCCACATGCAATACTGCGGGATTGCAGACCAGTTTCCCAACGTAGTCAAGAAGTGGGTGATGTGCTCTTCCGGCGACCCTCTGCCATCAAACTTTTGAAGTCCGGGCATCTGAAATTGGCTGGGAATGGTACCTCTTCTACCTCTGGTGGGTATGGGACCCGATATTTATAGCTGCCTCTCTTTTCTTTCTCTTTTTCCTGCTGCATCATATGGGCTATTGTTTAGGATAACTCTTCTCGTGATATCTAGGATGCGGAAGGCAGCGTACGTCCTATTGGCGCGACTCTGAGTTGGACGGGCGGCTCAGGCTCAACCAGACCTTCTGCCACCCCTTGAGACTCCTCTGCTGACTGACAGGTGGGCGGCGTGACATTTCTGGTGGCATTCTGCGCTATCAGAGTGGTCAAGGCTTCCTGGATAGCCTTCATTCGATCGTTTGTCTCGCGGTTAGCCTCAACCAATCTGTCGATCTGATCTTATAATGGAGGTAATTCTTCTACCTCATAAGGTTCTTCTTCTTCCTCCGCGGCCACTTGGACCATCACTACTTGCGCCACCTGGATTCTTCGAGCTAGCCTCTGTTTCTGCTCAGGGGTCGTCACAGGCTCGAATTTTACATGCGCAGGTTTAGTGGTCCTTTGCGAGGTTCGGTTGCTTTGGATAATGGTGGGAACTGTTTGACTGTCATCGCGAGCGCTGCGGGCTTGGCCGATGTGACCTGCCTGTTGACAAGGATCTTCTACCCTTTCTTCAGCTGCCATTGTTTCTTGATCACGGGGTGAGGTCTCGCAACTTTCGCCTTCCTATACGCGGCTATAATGGCAGTTTCTTCTGTTCCTTCTTCTGCCTTCGGGTCTCAACCAACTGCCATTCTGAACTCAAGTTCGTATTTGTGGTGGGACGGGGAAGCTGAAGCCTCTAGAGGCAAGGAAGGTGCACAAACTGGTCATCGAGCATGCCATTTCTTCTGTCTGTTCTAGTATCTTGCTAATTCTGCAGTGTCAGAAAATCATTAGAACAGTTCATAAACGCGGCCGGGAGCGTGAACCCATCTATCGCGGTGTATAAACTGACAGAAATAAGCAAGAAGGAGAGAAGTACGTGTGGTTATGGAAGTTTGTGGTTTGAAAACCTTTTAGTTTACCGTCTATTGCCTTAAAGATGAAGGGAAGAACGTTCCCGTTGAGAGTCGCCAGTTTGGCGCCCGAGGGCGACGAAACATTATGCCTCGTGATAGCTTTCCTATGTATATATTCATGTCTGCAAATGATTGATCTTAGAGCGTTTCTATACTTAGAGCTAACCAGAGATTCTGGTATTGTTCGTATTCCCCAGTGGAGTTGCCAGTTTGTTAGAACTAGGAAATGGACATAGAAATTTCCTTGAAAAGGTGGTGTTTCGTTACTCTGGGGTTCTGAGTAATAGAAACATTCATAGACAATCACAAGCATTCACAAAAGGTATACAAGAAGAGATATCGTAAGGCGAATTTTATTCTAGAGATCCCGAGATCTTTTACATTCCAGGCCGTGATCTGGCACGTAGCCCTTATTTACATCGAATGATCGATGACCCTTGATTAAAAGGCAAAAGACTAGTCAGCAGGGACTATGGTCTTAGAGTTGGTGGTCGTAGAGACCTGTATTTGTTTTGTTATGGACTGAACCATCTTTGTATTAGTCAGATGTCTATGTCCCATGTTTTGACCGGAGATCCGGGCTGAGACTATCAGGGTTTATGACTGAGAAGGACAACCCTGAGCCCGCGCCTGTCAATGTAGGGATAGGTGACCTTGGGAAGTCCATTCTACAATTGTGTGTACCTATGTAGCCCAACCAGCGGATACCATTCGAATGGGTAGGGCATCAACTGTTGTGTTGTGGCAGTTCATAGCAATTGGTTTGTGGAGGATTGAAACTCTTTGACATGGTTTATCGTGATAATCACAGTCCCGTTTGTCTAGCTTTTGACCCAAATCGGATCACATCTTTACAGTAGACATAAATGATGACATATTCGCGTAGGTCTGGATGCTGGCGGCTCCTTTCCGAGAAGTCGTTTCGTTCATTGCGTCGGATGGGGTCGAACCTCGAAGATGCGCAATTTTACTCATTTAGAGTTCCCAGAACAACCATTTGACCGTCCCATTACATCTGGAATGCTTGAAATACCCAAACTAGGCTCAAGCGGACCTTGAAAACACTTAAAATTGAGTCTGGTGCACCTGCAAACATGTTCTACAGTTGGCTGATTTTTTGGGTGCGTGGGACTTAATTTACGGGTGCGTGGGCTCCAACGCACCTAAAAATTGAAGTACTGGATTTCTTATGAATTTAGGGGTGCGTGGGGCATTTTTTCAGGTGCGTGGGAGTCCGATGCACTTGTTTGATTTATGCCGACTTAATGGACGCGTGGGCCCGAATTTATGGACTCGTGGGCCATTTTTCGGGTGCGTGAGAGTATTTTCAGGGTGTGTGCCCACACTCGGTGATTTTCAGGATTCAGACCTGCAGGGAAAAATGCTGGCGGTTGGAAGGGATTCCGACGACCAGGAAGGGTTTTCGGCGATCGAAAAAGTATTCCGGCGAGGATTTCGAATTCCTAGAGGGCAGCAGCTCTCTCTCTCTGGAATCGTCTTAATAACTCGGTGGGGGGGGGGGGGGGGTATTTATAGCCGAAGAATCCGAAAATCGGCCAATGAGGGGCTGTCACGTGTCACGCATCTTTAAAATACCCTCCATGCACCTGCTTATTGATGTGCGGAGGTCCGACGCACCCAGAAACATGTTCTGAAAGTACTTGATTTTTTGGGTGCGTGGGACTTAATTTACAGGTGCGTGGGAGTCCACGCACCTATAATTTGAGTGCCTGAAGTGTAGTCGAATTACTGGATTCGTGGGACCATTATTTGGGTGCGTGGGACCCCAGAACACCTTTAAAATGAAAATAACAAAATGTTGAATTTAAGGGTGCGTGGCACCATTTTCAGGGTGCGTGGGACTCCAGAACACCTTTGAACGAATTCCTGTTTTTGGCTGATTTTTTGGGCGCGTGAGGTGTCCGAATTTATGGGTGCGTGGGACACGTAAATAGGAATTCTACTATTTGGGTTTTGAATTTTGGAGGGTTTGTGGGGCTCGTTTGATTGTGAAATCACTTGCACTGTTCATCATAAATCACAAAGAAGCTATGGGTCCGATTCTGGACAGTTCTGATCACGGTGATCAGCGGGGCCCACTGGAGAATTGGCTAAGGAAATCTTGTAATTCTCTGTTTCACGCGCACCAGAAGGCAGTTTTGCATGATTCCTTTGGCTATTTTGCTTATTTTAAGGGCCCCTACCTTTTGGGACCCCAACACATGCATGCTACATATTTTAATGATCATGCACCCTATACTCTCTTAGTTAGCATATTTTTATAATTATAACTGCGACATTCTAATTTTCTCTACCCTAAACTTAATTAGTATACCATTAAGGGGGAGAGATTGGTTTGTTAATTGCTGACAAAAAGGGAAGAGAAATGTCAAGTCCCACCAAAACAAGTTTTTCTATTTTGTGTTGCAGGATTGACTGGTCATGAAGGAGCAATCAAGAGAAGCTTGCTAGTTTATATGTCTTAGTGTTTTGAGTTTTAATATTTATTTCAATTTGACATATAATGTATTTGTGTTTTGGTAGGGTCATTGGTATGGACAATGACACGGACTAGGTTAGTTTTTTTATCCCATAATTAACAAAGGAGGAGATTGTTATTGCACTTTTCTATGGCACACTAGCACACCTTATTTGTAAATCACATGAGTCCATGTATTGTAATGTTGGTTGAGCCTTGGTAAGCTGAAGACGAAATCCTTGGCATGTTTGTTGGGCTTAAACAAGTCTTCAATGGGAACCACCAACACGGGTGTGAACGTGGAGGTTTGGAGGAACCTGAAAACTCCTCGGTTAGAAGGAGCCGATTTAAAACACCTTAGTTGGGAGGAACCAGATTTAAACTCCCTAGTAAATGCCAGTGTGCTCAAAGGGGTTAAGTACTTCAACCGGTAGTAGAGTAGACCCAAAGTTGAACCACTATACAACGTTGTGTTTGTGATTGCATTTGAGTGCATTTCTTATTATGCATTATGTTTAATTGTTAATTATGAATGCTTAATTAGAATGTATGCTAGACAATTAATAGGCACATCCACACACATAAAAGATGTACTTTCACTTCTTAAGTAAACTAGAGTTTATATGACCAATTCTCATATAGTCTACTTAAGTTGCATAGAGTAGGTGCTTGATTAATTTAATCAGATGTTAATCTATGCATGTTTAGACTAGGTCATTTATTTTTATAATTATATGCTAGTCTGGTGATTGAACCCGTTTAGGCTTAGAAGTCGAAGTGTTCTTGCTTACTTAGTTTAAATTGATAAAACTGTTAAGTAGGCGATAAGAATTTCAAAAGGTCCTTAGCTTTCTCATAGCACATGCATCCATAAGAGTAATCAAAGTGACACAATTTCAGATCGAAGGCAAGTTTCGGTGAACCAAAGCCTCAAAGCCTGAACCCCAAATCAAGACAACGTACGTCGGATAGAACCAAAGTTCGGTGGACAAACCCTTCGGTGGGCTGAAGACACTCTTCGGTGGACCAAAGAACTGTTCCAGACCCTTCCTTTGGTGCGATCTCGCTTGTTCGGTTCGAGCCAACAGGGCTCTTTAGTGGACGGAAGGTAAGATTTGGTGGATCGAAGACTGTTGTTCTCATATTGAAAATCCGTCGATGAGAGAAGCCCCCATCGGTTCGAGCCGAGGGTCCTTGGACCATGCATCGGTACACCAAAGGAAATCCTTCGGTGGACCGATGCCTGCTTGTCAGGTTTTAAAAAATATGGGGCTTCCACCACCCCCTTTCTTCCGTCATGCCTCTCTCCAAACCAGGGCATCACCAATGGCCTACCTTACTTTCACAACCTACTTACGTAACCCTATACCTCCTAGCCATATCCTAACCACGACATGATCCATCATGGTACTGCCCTAGAGTTTTTCTTATCTAGGGTTCAAGACCTATCTACATCAGCGTGAATTTATGACAAGTCCATAACTCACTTCCTAGTTAGTTATAAACTCGCGCTCTGATACCAACTCTGTAACACCCCAAATTCGAGATCTGGGTATGACCACAGTCCTCGATATTTTGGGTGTTACGTATGCTTTGCGGAAGTGTGATTTACGTATAAATTGTCGTACGGTACCATGCACTAGATTAGAACTAATTGTAAGCAATAAGTAAGGCCTGGTTAAATGTAATATGAACAAATCCAAAATGTGAGGCACATGCACAATCGGTGGCCTCACCTAACCATGAAAGGAAGGAAATAAAATATCGTGTTATACAAAGTTAACGAGCCCACGGATCTCAAAATGCAAAACAAAGGGCTAGCCCTCCCAGCTAGACTCGGTCATCAGTAAACTGTAAGTAAGAGAACTCAATGAAGTCCTCAAACTCGCATTGTAAGGCATCCTCCTCCAGGGTACCTACATTAATCATAACTTTATCTAGTGGTGTTTTGAAACACCATCCCAGGAGTGGGAGTGAGTGATCAACTTAGTGAGAATTATAATTCAAAGTTTAACATGTTATTAACCAAAGCAGGTTTAGGCATCGATCACAAACAAAAAATCAAGGTTCCTAATCTAGTTGATTAATGCATGAAAGTTATGAGTTCGCACACAATGCATGTTTCGAATAACAATGAGGAACATAAGGTGGCACTGGCACCACATCAAGTAACCAGGCATCCCCAGACCCTCCAAATGCAAATGGGCTAGGATCATCCTTCGGCATCCTAGCCTTTAACAGTCAGACAGTTGCCTAGGGGATCATGACATGTATGCATGCTTAGATTTTGATTTATTAGTTTATTCTCATCTAGCATATTGGCGAAGCTAAGGTATCATTATCCAATCACTGGCCCTAACCTTAACGATCTGACTCCAAACGGTGCATTGCCAGTCATCGCCAATAGCCCATGATTTCCTATTCCTTTCACACCAAAGGTACGGTTCTCATCATCCCAATAAATAAGGAAATACGTCAACCGTCTCAATCATACCGATAAGGTCGGCGCCTTTTAAATCGCTCTATGGACACTACGGGGAAGTGAATCACTCCAGCATAGGCCGACAACTCAGACATGGTGTCTCATACCACCATGCATGGCCCAAGAGACTTATCGGGATTGCATCACACTTTTGATTTTCAATGAACTGATCACCATATTTAGGACCGGGGTATCCTGAATTTGAGGGACCGCGTCACCACAATCATTAACCATCCACGGTGCCATGTATTAGACGGATCTGATTGATACAAGGGTCTCCGTCTAAGCCGACATGGGCACAAGTGACCCGCGTAGTTTGATTACTGCCAACCATCCACTTTCTCCTCGTCCAACCAAGTACGCCTCCGGTAGCCAATATATTTAGGCTATATGCCTTAAAAGGTTTGGCCAACATTTCATATCAAATTTCATCACATACCTATTTACAATTCACGTCTTCTTTAAAACTTAGGAAAACCCTAATAAGTAACTCCATATCTTACTATCATCATGTTTGCATACATACATATTCAATAAACAATGAATTATGAATTGTGTCATAAGATGGTAGTTTATATCACTCAAGCATTTCATCAAACACCTTAGCTACGAAAATTTAATAAACAACATGTGTAATGAATATCATATTAAAGCAATTAACAACCATTCATCCTAACTTAACAACCAAATCAATCCTAAATCGTCTAGGGTTGATAAACGCAAACCTAGAAGTATAATCTGCACCTTAGGATTTTGGGTTTTGCATGCTCAACGCACGCCTAAGTTAGGGTTGACGGAAATTAAGCTCCTGTAAGCATATTAATGCGGGGTTAAAATTCTTAGCACTAATCATAAAGATTTGAGTGAAAGGGTTTGGAGTTTCTAGCTTACCTACGATCTCAACGACAGGTCGAGGCAATTCGTTGGTGGTGCAAATTGCAGTATAGGTGTTGAACCTCTAATTTATACATTGCATAGCCTATTACATCACACTATATGCATGGTTTTCATGTTTAAAAGGCCCACCTAATGCATGTTTTGTGATTATAGAAACGAGAGTGAATTTCACCAAATTAGAGACCAAAAGGAATACATTAGGACCCTTTGAATGAAGGCCCAAGGTGAACCAAAGAAGGAAGAAGAAAGAGAGAGAAAAGAGGAGAAAGAAAAGAAGGAAAGGAAGAAAATGATTAAGGGCCGACCAGTCCTAGCCGGTCAGCCGACCTGCCGGATACCCTTAGGACACTACTGGACAACGGACCAGTTGGTCCGACCGGTTGGCCAACTTGTCGTCCCCTCTGCTGAACTCCCTGGATTAGTGGTCCGACCAGTCAAGACCGAATCGGCCAACAGGTCGGATCCACCTTTGTGCTCTCTGGACGTTTTTACAGACAGGTCCGACTGGCCAAGACCAGTCGGCCATGCATTAAAACAGAAACTTTCTATTTCGGGCCCCGAAATTCTCTGCGCAGTGCGTACCCAAAATTCTATACATAGTGCGTACCTTTACGCAATTTCTAGATGATTCTGACACAACCAAGACTCTCCACTATAAAAGGACACCTATGTTAGTGCACTTTTCGTGGCATACTAGTGCACCTTGTTTGTCAATCACTTAGGTCAGTGAGTCTAGTGTCGGTTAAGCTTAATGAAGACGAAGACCGAAGACTCAAGACGGACCCACTGCATCAAGGAAGAAGAAACAGGTAAAAGTGATGCCTTGGTGTGCCTTAACCTTGACCAAAACCTAACCCATAACCTCTTAGATGACTTGGACCAACTAGATATACCCATAGTCATCATTATTAGTCTTAAAACTCCATGAAAAACATGATAAGTTAGACTAATTAAAGAGGTGGAAAGCTGCTGTAATCAAAACAACTCAAACAGCAGTTTCCGATTGATCTCCGATCAATCGGACGTTGGCTCCGATAGGACTCTGATCAATCGGACAGAAGTTTCGATCAATCGAAAATTGTTCCAGCAACCTTAAAAATCCACTGGACATATTTCGATCAATTGGACAGTCTTCTAATCCATCGGAAGGGGTCAGTCCGATCAATCGGACCATTCTCCGATCAATCGGAATATCCTCCAGAAGAATTCTCTAGACTGAATTCCGATCAATCAGGACTAGTCTCCGATCAATCGAATCCTTGTTCCGATCAATCGGAGATGCACGAATCTGCCCATTTTTTTACCATTGGAAGAAAATCTATTTAAAGATAGGGATTCGTTTTTGAGCTAAGAGAGAGGATTTTAAGGAGATAGAAGCCACCATTGCTAGAGATCATTAGAGGCTCTATTCCAAACCCAAAGCAAGTCATTCTCCTTATGTTTTCATCACAAGCTTGGGCCATTCAATGGCATCTTGAGAATCTACTTGTTCCCTCTTGATTCCTAGGGTTTAGTCACCTTGATGATAGTTAAATTCCTTGTCTAAGCACTACCTAGGAGTCCAAATAGGTGTATTCCTCTAGGAAACCCATTTCCTACCATTTGTAGAGGATTCACCATTCCCTAGCACATTGGGCATCTCCAATGGAGCATCACATGCAAGGTAGCTGATCTTGGAGCTGAAGCCTTAGCAAAGCAGCGGCGTCAAAGATCGGGGGAGCACAAGAGGAGCTGATTCAAGCCGGGAGAGCGAGAAGAAGCAACCCAAAGCGGTGCTACAAAGGGGCTCAATCCGACAAGTAAGGTTGTCTTATTAAGAGTCCATCCACTCAATTCCCTGTGGGAGTTGAGTGTAGAGTTTGTTCGATAAACTCGACCTAGGGTCGTTAGCCAATCATTGGCCTATTAGTCGGCCTAAATTCAGGGACGTCAGCCATTCCTTGGCTCGTTAGTCGGCCTAAACAAAGTCTCTAAGGGGGAGCCACCAACACGGGTGCAAACGTGTAGGTTGAGAGGAACCTATAAACTCCCCGGTTGGGTGGATCCAAGTTAAAACACCTTGGTTGGGAGGAACCAGATTTAAACTCCCTAGTAAATGCCGGTGTGCTCAAAGGGGTTGAGTACTTGAAGCAGGAGTAGAGTAGACAAGTAGTCGAACCACTACACATCCTTGTGCTTGTGATTATCCTTGAGCACATTTCTCTTTATGCATTTTGTTTAATTGGTTAATTATGAATGCTTAGTTAGGAATGCATGCTAGGCACTTGATAGGCACATCCACACTCACAAGATGTACTTTCACTACCTCATGTTGACTTGAGCATTTCTTGATCCATCCTCTATAGTCCACATGAGTTGTTTAGACTAGGTTGCTGATTGCACTTATCATTTGCTAGTCTCTTGATTGGACCCACTTAGGCTTGGAAGCCGAAGTGTTAATTGCTTACGTAATTTAATTTGTTGAATTGTTTAAGTAGGCGAAAAGAGTTTTAAAAAGGTCCTAATCACCCCCTCCTATAGGTCTAACCATAATTCTAGTTGCTCTTTAAGCTTCCGCACGTGTATGCATAGGGTGTCGTGTTAGACTACCCGACGCAATTTCAATTGGTATCCGAGCAGGTTGCTCTTCAAGGACTTAACCGTCTAGAGTAAGATCCGGTACCGGAGCGCTTGTATAATTTGTCTAACCGAGATGGGAGTATCACCAACCGTCCACCATTCTTTGACGGGTCCAACTATGCTTATTGGAAGGCTAGAATGAGAATTTTTCTCCAATCCATGGACCGTCCAGTGTGGCTTAGCACACAAAATGGATATACCTTGTCCACCGAGCAAGTGGAGGTTGATGGGAAATACATTGTCATTCCCAAAGATGATTCCAAATAGGATGACATAGAGAGAGCTTAATACATGGCTAATGCCAAAGCTCTCAATGTGATTTGCTGTGCGGTTTCCCCGGATGCATTTCAGCGCACTCTCACATGCGCAACTGCAAAAGAAGCGTGGGATATACTTGAGGTTACCCACTAGGGAACTAGCACAGTAAGACGGTCGAAGCTGCAGCTCTTAACCACCAAATTTGAAAACATTAGGATGGAAGAGACTGAAACCTTCATGGAGTTTTATACTAAATTGTCAGATATTTGCAACTCTATGTTTGTCTTGGGTGATCGGGTTCCGGAAAGAAGGATTTGTAGAAAAATACTTAGGTCCCTCCCAGAAAGATTTGACACTAAGGTAGTAGCCTTAAAAGAGTGTAGAGACATAGATAACATGAAAGTAGAAGAACTCATAGGTTCCCTACAAACTCATGAACTACACTTTAAGGCCCCCTCTAAGAAGAAAAACATCGCTCTAAAGTCCTCTCACAAACATAAGAAAATTAAGAGTGAGTCGGAGGAAGATAGTGATGATGAGGATGATGAGGAAGAAAAATTAACAAAATATCCAAGAGATTCCTCAAATTTGATAGAGGGAGTAGCCGTGACAAGAAGGACAAGAAGGGTGAAAAACATAAAGAAAAATCATCCAAACCTTCATCCGTCCGTTGTTACGGTTGCGGTCGTCGTGGCCATATCTCCCCGGAATGTCCTGATGGGCCTAAACCGAAAGGCAAAAAGGCAACGGCTGCCACTTGGGATGAAGCGGAGGAGTCCCAATCCAAATCTGATGAATCCGCTAGTGATGGGAGCCAACATAAAAATCTAGTTCTCACGGATTTCACCACTAACTCTCTTCCCGCTTATCTAAGAGGGGATCCCGACCGCTATCCCTTCTAGGAGAAGGACTTCCCAACCCCTCACCTCATGCTACATTTTTTGAGGGTGTTGAGGAATTTAGTTACCCTTAGGCTAATCAAACTAAACATAGTTAGTGAGGGTAGGTAGAAATGCTTAAATAAGGAAAATTCAAGGATTTCAGCCTCATTTCTGTGTGTATGGACAAATCAGAGGATTCTTGCCTTATGAGCCCAAATTTGGTAGTTTAGCCTTCCTTGTATTTTATATATTTGCTGCTAGACTATCTCACTGCTTAGATTAGCTAATCATCTTGAGTTTTATGCCTCATTGTATGCTAATCTTTGCTTAGTATTGGTCTTAATATACCAATAGGGGAAGTTGGTTGATTGGGCTATAAGCCCTTTGTGCTTTTATTGCAAATGTATATCCTTAACCAATTATGCATGATTAACTATACCTAGATAGTTACATTTTCTTGTTAATCATGTTCCTTAACATGCTCCATGTTTTTATGATTCATGCACCCTCCCGGAAAGATTTGACACCAAGGTAGTAGCCTTAGTGGAGTGTAGAGACATAGATAACATGAAAGTAAAAGAACTCATATGTTCCCTACAAACTCATGAACTACACTTTAAGGCCCCCTCTAGGACGAAAAACATTGCTCTAATGTCCTCTCACGAACATAAGAAAATTAAGAGTGAGTCGGAGGAAGATAGTGATGATGAAGATGATGAGGAAGAAAAATTAACAAAATATCCAAGAGATTCCTCAAATTTGATAGAGGGAGTAGCCATGACAAGAAGGACAAGAAGGGTGAAAAACATAAAGGAAAATCATCCAAACCTTCATCCGTCTGTTGTTACGGTTGCGGTCGTTATGGCCATATCGCCCCGGAATGTCCTGATGGGCCTAAACCGAAAGGCAAAAAGGCAACGGCTGCCACTTGGGATGAAACGGAGGAGTCCGAATCCAAATCTGATGACTCCGCTAGTGATGGGAGCCAACATAAAGATCTAGCTCTCACGGCTTTCACCACTACCTCTCTTCCTGCTTATCTAAGAGGGGATCCCGACCGCTATCCCTTCTAGGAGAAGGAGTTTCCAACCCCTCACCTCATGCTACATTTTATGAGGGTCTTGAGGAAATTAGTTACCCTTAGGCTAATCAAACTAAACATAGTTAGTGAGGGTAGCTAGAAATGCTTAAATAGGAAAATCTGAGGATTTCAGCCTCATTCTATGTGTATGGGCAAATCAGAGGATTTAAACCTCATGAGCCTAAATTTGGTAGTTTAGCCTTGCTTCTATTTTATATATTTGTTGCTGGACTATCTCACTGCTTAGATTAGCTAATCATCTTGAGTTTATGCCTCATTGTATGCTAATCTTTGCTTAGTATTGGTCTTGACATACCAATAGGGGAGGTTGGTTGATTGGGCTATAACCCCTTTGTGCTTTTATTGCAAATGTATATCCTTGACCAATTATGCATGATTAACTATACTTAGATAGTTACATTTTCTTGTTAATCATGTTCCTTAGCATGCTCCATGTTTTTATGATTCATGCACCCTATACTCTCCTTGTTAGCATGTGCTTATAGTTATAATTGCGACATACTATCTACTCTTACCTTAACCTTATTGATATATCATTAAGGGAGGGAGAATAGTTTGTCAATTGCTGACAAAAAGGGGGAGAAAGATCAAGTCCCACCAAAACTAGTTTGCTATGTTTTGTGAAACAGGGATTGACAAGTTATGGGGGAGCAAACTGAAGAGGAGCTGCTTAGTTAGGCATGTCAAGAGTACTGTATTTAATTTCATATCAATGTAATCTCTTGTACATGTATTTTGTTTTGGTAGGTTAGGTTTTTGTAAGTAATTGACAAAGGGGGAGACTGTTAGTGCACTTTTCGTGGCATACTAGTGCACCTTGTTTGTCAATCACTCAATTCAGTGTGTCTAGTGTCGGTTGAGCTTAATGAAGACGAAGACCGAAGACTCAAGACGGACCGGCTGCATCAAGGAAGAAGAAACAGGTAAAAGTGATGCCTTGGTGTGCCTTAACCTTGACCAAAACCTAACCCATAACCTCTTAGATGACTTGGACTAACTAGCTATACCCTTAGTCATCATTATTAGTCTTAGAACTCCATAAAAAACATGATAAGTTAGACTAATTAAAGAGGTGGAAGCTGCTGTAATCAAAACAGCTCAAACAGCAGTTTCTGATTGATCTCCGATCAATCGGACATTGGCTTCGATAGGACTCCGATCAATCGGACAGAAGTTCCGATCAATCGAAAATTGTTCCAACAACCATAAAAATCCATCGGACATATTTTCGATCAATTGGACAGTCTTCCTATCCATTGGAAGGGGTCAGTCCGATCAATCGGACCAGTCTCCGATCAATCGGAATATCCTCTAGAAGAATTCTCTGGACTGAATTCCGATCAATCGGACATGTCTCCAATCAATCGGACTAGTCTCCGATCAATCGGATCCTTTTTCCGATCAATCGGAGATGCACGAATCTGCCCGTGTTTTTACCGTTGGAAGAAAATCTATTTAAAGATGGGGATTCGTTTTTGAGCTGAGAGAGGGAATTTTGAAGAGATAGAAGCTACCATTGCTAGAGATCATTAGAGGCTCTATTCCAAACCCAAAGCAAGTCATTCTCCTTGTGTTTTCATCACAAGCTTGGGCCATTCAATGGCATTTTGAGAATCAACTTGTTCCCTCTTGATTCCTAGGGTTTAGACACCTTGATGATAGTTAAATCCCTTGTCTAAACACTACCTAGGAGTCCAAATAGGTGTATTCCTCTAGGAAACCCATTTCCTACCATTATTAGAGGATTCACCATTCACTAGCACCTTGGGCATCTCCAATGGAGCATCACATGCAAGGTAGCTGATCTTGGAGCTGAAGCCTTGGCAAAGTAGCGGCGTCAAAGATCGAGGGAGCACAAGGGGAGCTGATTCAAGCACGGGAGAGCGAGAAGAAGCAACCCAAATCGGCGCTACAAAGGGGCTCAATCCGACAAGTAAGGTTGTCTTGTTCAGAGTCCATCAACTTAATTCCTTGTGGGAGTTGAGTGTAGCGTTTATTTGACAAACTCGACCTACGGTCGTTAGCCGATCCTTGGCCTGTTAGTCGGCCTAAATTCAGGGACGTCAGCTGTTCCTTAGCTCGTTAGTCGGCCTAAACAAAGTCTCCAAGGGGGAGCCACCAACACGGGTACAAACATGTAGGTTGGGAGGAACCTATAAACTCCTCGGTTGGGTGGATCCAAGTTAAAACACTTTGGTTGGGAGGAACCAAATTTAAACTCCCCAGTGAATGCTGGTGTGCTCAAAGGGGTTGAGTACTTGAACTGGGAGTGGAATTGACAAGTAGTCGAACCACTATACATCCTTGTGTTTGTGATTGTTCTTGAGCACATTTCTCTTTATGCATTTTGTTTAATTGGTTAATTATGAATGCTTAGTTAGGAATGCATGCTAGGCACTTGATAGGCACATCCACACTCACAAGATGTACTTTCACTACCTTATGTTGACTTGAGCATTTCTTGATCCATCCTCTATAGTCCACATGAGTTGTTTAGACTAGGTTGCTGATTGCACTTATCGTTTGCTAGTCTCTTGATTGGACCCACTTAGGCTTGGAAGCCAAAGTGTTAATCACTTACGTAATTTAATTTGTTGATTTGTTTAAGTAGGCGAAAAGAGTTTTAAAAAGGTCCCAATCACCCCCTCCTATAGGTTTAGCCATAATTGTAGTTGCTCTTTAAGCTTCCGCACGTGTATGCATAGGGTGTCGTGTTAGACTACCCGACGCAATTTCAACCTAAGGGTTCTTCCTAGGGGATGATAGAAGCTAAGGAACGTCGTGGGAGAGGAAGAAGGCCGTCGTGGAGCGTCTGCAACCCTCCAAACTCCAGTTTTTCTATGTTTTCTTGTTCTTTCATGAGTTTTAGTTGTAGTATGACAATGCTCGGGTAGAATCTCTCAGCTAAGGCTGAGCGGTGAAGCTTGTAGCCGATTTCATGTTTAACTCAGTTCAGTTCAAGTAATTTTACTTCAAGTTTGGATTTTTGCATATTTTAGTTCCCAAAGTTGATAGTTGGAACCTGTTTTCCAATTCCCTATGGATCGACCTCGGTCTTACCGAGATTTATTACTACATCGCAGCCTTACATTTGAGGCGTGCGAACAAGTTTTTGGCGCCGTTGCCGGGGAATTTAGATAACAGTTATAAATTGCTTTAGTGGCTATAGAATAGAAGTAGTTAGGATTTATTGTTTTCTTAGGATTAGTTTTTCCAAAATCTAGAACTAACAAAGTTTGTTTTGTTTTGTAGGAAGTTCTTCTATTTCAAGCAAATCGGTACTGTTGAACCTCCAATTTATACATTTGCCAACCCATTACATCACATTATATGCATGGTTTTCATGTTTAAAAAGCCCATCTAATGCTTATTTTGTGATTGTAGGAATGAGAGTGACTTCACCCAATTGGAGACCAAAAGGGGCATATTTAGGAGCTTTAGATGAAGGCCAAGGTGGATCAAAGAAAGGAGAAAGCAAGGAAAGGAGAGGGAAGAAGAAAGAAAGAAAGAAAATGTCAAAACAAGAAGGCCCAACCGGTCAAGACAGGTCTAGACCGGTCAGCTGCACTCCCTAGACACCTGCCAAACAGGTCTAGACCGGTCAAGACCGGTCGGCCATGCAAGTTCACACTTTCAGATTGCAGACAGCAGGCCATTCCCATTTCTAGTTTTTCAGACCAGTTTTCTGGGTCCATCTTAATGATAGCTGGAAATCCAACATGTCCATGTCGAAGAGGAGCTCGACGCCGAACTAACCCAAGTGGTTTCGTGTCGATCGGACTATGGACTAATCGTGGTGGCCAAAACAATACGAACTGTCCAGAAAGTTTCAGATTTCGCTGTTCCACTCCGGGCCGGTCCAGGTGACCCATCATTGATGATATGAAGAATCTACTTTGACCATCTTTTAGACCACATCCATATATGAATAACTACAAAAGTTTAAGATCAAAAGGATGTGTGGTTTGATCGTACCGGTTGAAGAAAGATGGACCATCCAGAAAGATCCAACTACACAGACTTTATAAAAGGCCTGAGTGTTCTAATTTTTACACCTAATTCTGGAATTGTTTTGGACAATCTAATCCTTCTATCATGTAGAGGAGTAAGTTTTCTACCAATGTTCAAAATTTGAGATCAATCCGACCTCTGTACACTCTGGGGCATTGAAAGCAAGATGACTGGTTCTGAAGGCACCCGAATTGCGCGATTTTGAGAGGCGGTCGCTGATCTGATTGGTGGGCCCATTAAGAAGATAATATTGGAAATCTAAATCATTTATGAGGAAGATCACATTACAAGGAAGCTGCAAATCAAATTTGAAGGCAATCCGACCATTGGTTAAGCCGTACGAAGCGAAACAAAATCTGTTGTATTGCGGTACTCTTGCTGTATTATAAAAGGAGGTGCTCTCTTCTATTCCAAATCAAGCAAGGACGTGGGAAGAAAGGAGTTCAAGTCATAGGAGGCTTCCTAGCCTCCTACAGCTAGTTTTTCTTCCTTTTCTTAGTTCTAGTTCTAGTTTTAATATGCTTTTCCTTAGCTAACCTCTTAGCTAGAGCTAGAGGTGAAATTTGTAGTTGGTTCCAATGCTTTAATTCTTTTATTTCAAGTACCCTTTTCTTAAATTTGGATTTTGAAGTTCTAGTTTGAATAAAGTTTGGTTCTTTAGAAGTTTTGTGAGAGTTTGTGTGCTCCGGACATAAGTTCCTTGCAATTCTCGGAGATTACCATGATTGGGTTGTTTGAATTCGAATTGTAGTAACCCTTGAGCATGCCATAGTCCATAGGCATGGCTGTTACTCCGAAGGCTACAAGTTCAAGTTCTATGTGCTTTATTAGAACTAGAAATCTGATTTCCAGATTTAAGTGGGACTGTTTGTGCTTGAATGTTATATCTTCCAATTAGATGAAAGATAGGACTTTGATTCTAATTGTGTTGTACTTGGATCAATGGATTGGCATTGGACTACTACAAGTGGATTCTTGATGTTCTTGTTCTTCTTAATTTCAAATTTTTCTATTTGATGTGAAAAACTACTTTCTTAAATTTCTTAGATTTTAGTTATTAGAGTACTTAGAATTGTTTCCCTCTTTCCCTGTGGATCGACCTCGGTCTTACCGAGTTTTATTACTACATCGCAGCCTTACACTTGAGGCGAGCGAACAGGTACTATCTTTCCAACTTGACTTCTTTTAGTTTCTGGTTTCTTATTTTTCAGATTTTAGGATTTAGGTTTAGTCAGATTTTGGATTTTGTGGTTTATGTCCCGTTGGGAATAAGACCACAACAATTGTCTCCAATCCGAAGGTGGTTTAGTTGGACCATTATCCGTTCATAGACGAATTCTAAAATCTGTAGAACATTGTGATAATTTGGGGATTTGGGGAGTATGGATCAAACACCTTTAAGGAATCCTCCCCCCCCCCCCCCCCCCCCCCCCCCCCCCCTACTCCAACTACAAACGTAAATCAAGAGGGAGTAGGAGAGAATGAGGTATATAACGTTCCTCCAATGAGATCACTACAGGACTACCTACAACCAGCCCGTGCAACTAGACCCTCTTCTGTGGTTCTACCACCAACCGGGGGAAACATTGACATAAAGCCGAGTGTAATTCAACTTATACCAAAGTTCCATGGGCTAGACTCTAACAGCCCATATCTGCTCTTAAAAGAATTCGAAGAAGTGGTGGTTACCTTGCAATACACCAATGTTTCGGAAGATACCATTAAGTTTAAACTCTTTCCCTTTTCATTGAAAGAAAGAGCCAAAAATTGGCTTCACTCCCTTAGACCACATTCGATAGGGTCATGGAACGAGATGACCCAAAAATTCTTGAAAAAGTTCTTCCCGGCTCATAAAACGAACACCCTTCGAAGAGCCATAATGAACTTTTCAGCTAAAGAGGGTGAATCTTTCTTCCAATGTTGGGAGAGATTTAAGGACCTCCTGCTTGCTTGCCCACATCATGGCTACGAGAGTTGGCGAATTATAAACTTCTTCAACGATGGATTAAGTTCCAATATGCGCCAATTCGTAGAGATGATGTGCAACGGTGAGTTCATGAGCAAAAATCCGGATGAAGCTTGGAGTTATTTGGATATGTTAGCTGAGAATACCCAATCCTGGGATACCTCGGATAAACCCAATAACCCCAAGCCTACTCAAGAGAAAGAGAAAGGAGGGATATATATCCTCAAGGAGGAAGACGACGTGAATGCAAGGATAGCCAACCTCACAAGGAAGATTGAGGCCATGGAACTTAGTAAAAGTGGAGTTCCAAAGTCCAATGAAGCTATTGAAACCATATGTGGGATTTGTCTCACCAATTTACATGCTACGCAAGATTGTCCTACAATTCCTGCATTTCAAGAGGTGTGACATGAACATGCAAATGCCACATATGGGTATCAACAGCCTTTCAATGGACCGGTGGGTAATATGTGCAATACTAGTTGGAAGAACCACCCAAATTTCAGTTGGAAGAATGCTCTCACGGGAAATCCTACCAACTCCCAAGGAGGGCAACCCATGCAAAATATGGCCCCACCTCAATTCTCAATGGAGGATACCTTGAAAGTGTTTATACAAGGGCAAGCGCAAATTATCCAAACGAATCAGCAAATGTTCCAACAGCTTAAAGTCTCGGTTGATAAGATTAAGGGACGCTTGAATGCTAGGGAAGGGACATTTCCGGCCCAACCTTAGCCCAATCCAAAACAAGTACATGAAGTAAGCATTCCTGATCCCTTCATCCAACATATGGAGCAAGCCAAATCCGTCACCACTCTTAGAAGTGGTAAACAAATTGACAAATCTATTCCGATGAAGGCCGATAAGCTTAATGATCCGGTAAATTCTGAGGATGAGGACGGATCCAACTTAGCTCCACAAGAAAAGGAACGCATCTATAAGCCCGTAGCACCATTCCCTTCGAGATTGGTTGCTCCAAAATCTCTTCCAAACTCTCATGATATTCTAGAGATTTTCAAACAAGTCAAGATAAACATTCCTTTGCTTGATGCCATCAAACAAATCCCCTCATATGCCAAGTTTTTAAAGGACCTATGCACAAGTAAACACAAATACAATGTGCAGCAAAAGGCCTTCTTAAATGAGCAAGTGAGTGCCATTCTCACTTAAAAGACGCCCCCCCCCCCCCCCCAAAAAAAAAAAATTCAAAGATCCCGGTAGTCCCACAATCTCATGTATCATTGGAGACTACCGGATTGAGCGTGCATTGTTAGATTTAGGGGCAAGCGTTAACTTGATCCCATACTCAGTATATGAGAAATTGGGTCTTGGTGAATTAAAACCCACCAAAACCACGTTGCAACTAGCTGATAGATCCATCCGTATACCGAGAGGAATAGTTGAGGATGTTCTAGTCCAAGTTGACAAATTCTACTACCCGGTAGATTTTATCGTCTTGGACACACAACTGGTTTTGGATGCTAGCACTCAAATACCGGTGATCTTAGGCAGCCCATTCCTTACTACATCAAACGCAATCATCAATTGTCGGAATGGGGTGATGCAATTATCCTTTGGGAACATGACATTAGAGGTGAATGTGTTCCACTTGGGCAAAAGACATAGGGATGATGATGATGACGAGTTCTTCAAGGTAAACATGCTAGAATCTTTTGAAGAAGAAGAACTCCTCCAACTTGAACTACTAGAAAGCTAGGAGACATGCTTGGCACATTTCGTGGATTCCAAAGACCCCATAATTAGTGAAATTGTGCAAGCATTGAATATAGAGAGACCGGTAGTTGGTACTCGCCGGTGGAGGCCCCACTTTGAAAAATTACCACCAACCACATCAAGGCCTCTACCGTCTAACATCAAACCACCGAAGCTTGACCTTAAACCATTGCCATCCGAGCTTAAATATGTATATTTGGGTCAAGAGGAAACCTTTCCAGTTGTCATTGCTTCTCACCTAGGGAAAGACCAAGAGCTCAAGTTGATTGAGCTACTCAAAGAACATAGGGGAGCCATAGGTTGGACAATAGCGGATCTCAAAGGGATAGATTCTTCGGTTTGTAGTCACCGTATACACCTTGAAGAAAATGCAAAAACGACTAGACAACCTCAAAGAAGGCTAAATCCAAACATGATGGAGGTTGTCAAAGCCGAGGTGTTAAAGATATTAGATGTGGGTATCATCTACCCCATCTCGGATAGCCAATGGGTGAGTTCTACCCAAGTTGTCCCTAAGAAATCCGGTATTACCATCGTGGAAAACACCAACAACGAGCTTATACCGACTAGAGTAACCACCGGTTGGCGTATGTGTATTGATTACCGGAAGCTCAACACGGTTACTAGGAAGGACCACTTGCCTCTCCCATTCATGGATCAAATTTTGGAGAGGTTAGCGGGTCATTCCTATTATTGCTTCCTAGATGTCTATTCCGGCTACAACCAAATTGAGATAGCCCCAGAGGACCAAGAGAAAACCACATTTACATGCCTGTTTGGTACCTTCACATACCAAAGAATGCCATTCGGGCTATATAATGCACCTGCCACATTCCAACGATGCATGTTGAGTATTTTCTCGGACATGGTGGGTGCATTTCTTGAGGTGTTCATGGATGATTTTTTTATTTTTGGTTGTACTTTTGATGAGTGCCTCAATCACTTGAAGTTGGTCTTGATGAGGTGTGAGGAGAAGAACCTCATTTTAAACAGGGAAAAGTGTCATTTCATGGTACAAAGAGGAATAGTCCTTGGACATATCATTTCGTCCAATGGAATAGAGGTAGACGGGGCAAAAATTGACAAAATTTCCAATCTACCACCACCCAACAGCATACGCGATGTGCGGTCCTTTCTTGGACACGCCGGTTTTTATAGAAGGTTCATAAAAGACTTTAGTCATATCTCTAAGCCTTTATGTAACCTTCTCCAAAAGGAGAACCAATTTGAGTGTAGTGCCGAATGTCAGTTAGCTTTTCTAAAGCTAAAAGACATGTTGATAACCGCTCCTATCACTGTTCGCATCCCCAAGTGTAGGGTTGCGATATAGTAATAATCTCGGTAAGACCGAGGTCGATCCACAAGGACTTATGTAGGAATTCACAAATACTTCCAATAGTTTCTATCGAAAAGCTAACAACCAGATTTTGAGAAGATTGATGTAAAGAGCAATTTTGAACTAAACTGAAGTAATCAATTAATAAAAAGGCACTAGGGATTCAAGGATCCACCTGTAGCAATCCTTGAAGCTCAATTCGCTGTAGTCTCCACACTTTCTCAACTAGAATCGAAATTCAGATCTATCTAGTCCGATGATAGATCAGTTAAACCAACAATCTGCCATATGTAAGATCCATGTATATGATTCACTCAATGCAAGCTAGGATGAGCATACTCAATTGCATTGGTCAGTCCCAATTCAATAAGCTAAGATCACAATCATAAACATCATTAAATCCTATCACAAGACAAAACTAGATTATGATTTGAACTTGATTCAAATCACATACACAGTCTCACATAGTTCAGAAATCCAGAAAATAGAACTTTGGGAGGAAGTTCCCACATGAAGATCATGAATCTAGAGCGTATTCCGATTCCTCAGATCATACAAGTCTAGATTAGTTCACAACAATTAAGAACTCAAGCACTTATTCCAAACATCCATGAGTCATCATAAGACTAAGAAAAACTACTCAGAACTTGAATTAAACTTCAAACCATTGTTCTTAAACATGAATCCAACTTAAAACCAACTTAAACGAATTGAAACATCTTAGATTCACTACAAGCTTCACCTCTTAGCCCTAGCTAAGAGGTTAAGCCGTTCATGATCCAAGGAAACATGAAACAAACTAAAGAAAACATAAAAATAGCAAACAAACTAAGAGGAGTTGTGGAACTCTGAAATCCACTTCCGTCGTCTCCCACCGTGCTTAATCCGTTCTTCAATGCCCTGGGAAAAGCCCCTAGGTGTCCTTTTATAGTGGGGAAGCTTCGCAGCGTCGGAATCTTCCAGATTTTGCGTAAAGCTACGCAGTGTGCAGAGAAATCTGAAAAAGAATAGGAAAGTTTTCTGTTTTATGCATGGCCGACCGGTCTGGACCGGTCGGACTGGGCTGGCCGACCGATCGGACTGGCTTATCAACATGTCAGAGTGCACAGGGCCTGTTGGCTGACCTGTCAAGACCGGTCGGACCACATTGTTTGTGTGTCCAAAGAGTTCAACAGGGTCACCGATCCGTTGGCCGACCGGTCTAGACCGGTCGTGGCCCTCCTGGCCGACCGGTCTTAGGCCCTGTTCTTCATCCTTTCCTTCTTCTTTTCTTCTCTCTCTGCTTCCTTCTTTCTTCGGCCCACCTTGGGTCTTCATCTAAGGCTCTTAAAGAGGTCTTTTTAGTATTCAATTGGGCAGAGTCCCTCTCATTCCGACAATCATGAAATCATGCATTAGATTAGTCTCTAAATCATGAAAACCGTGCATTATGAGTGATGAATTGGGGTTAGAATATGCACAATTAAGAGCTCAACACACCCCCCAACCAGCATTTTGCTAGTCTCGAGCAAAACATACGTGAAATCAATTCCATTATCCAAAACCCAACTCTCCTGTAGAAACCATTCTTCTATACATCCCAAGATACACAAGTGTAAGAGTCAGAAAAATTAGGTGATAGAAGTTGAAACCGCAAACTCTCAAAACATAATAAGTATCCATATGAAATTCCCACTGATTGGTTGAAAAATAGAAGAACTTGAACAATTTCAACCTAGTGTGCATAGTGAAAATTCATCTCATGAATTTCCAGGATTATCTTCTTCATAGATCAACTAGACTATAGATCTCAAGGTATATAGAGCAACAACAATCCAATGACAGGAATTTGCCTTACTGTCCTTCCGACGGCTTTCACACTACGTCCCATTTTCGGCTTTGGTTACGGGTAGACCATCCCCCGGTTGGTAATAGGTAGCCCTAATCGGAATTTTCCACCATTTTTCCATCATTACCAATTTCATCCTTCCTTTTCCTTTTTCTTTTAAAGTAGATAGGATTTTTTGAAATCCATATCTTTCATTATTTTCCCATGGACAAGTATGGACAAAGTACCCCGGCTTGGTTTCTCAACACCTTAAATCAAAGTCTAGCTCATTCACAAATCACATAATCCTTTCAACTCATGAAAATCGTGTAATGTGAACTAGGTGTAAGAGTGTTCAAATTTTCTATCAATCACATAACTAGGGGAATTCACATATAAAACCATTATGTTAAGAGAAGTTCAAGACTTACAACATCATTCACTTCATATCTCCTCCTCTTATGCTCATATCATCTTGAATGAATAGAAATGAAGTTTTTCAAAAGAGTTTTGAATTTTAGAAAAATCGAAAAATTTCTACATAATTGCTCGAAATGTTATAAAATGCTAGATTTATCCAAGTGATCCTACACCCCCCAACCAAATCTTGCATTGTCCTCAATGTAAAAGATGTGCAATGTGCAAAACATGAGAGCAATTTGAAAATAAAAGGGAGTGAGGAATGATAGTACCTAAGAGAGTGAAAAGTGGAATTCATTCTCCTTCTAACAAACCTATGAAAAAAAAAGATAAACAAAAGCAACCAAATCCTAATCCTAACTACTCTATACCTCCATCAGACTTGGAGATCAATCATCCTTATACACAGGATCAGTCAGAGGTATGGACATACCTTCTGAAGAAAATTTCTCAAAGAATGGCTTTAATCGCTGACCATTGGCCTTAAATATGTTGTCGTTCCTTGGATTTAAGATAGTCACATATGGGTAGACAGTTTGCACAATGTAGGGACCGGTCCATTGAGATTTCAATTTCCCCGGAAATAAATGTAAGCGAGAATTATACAAAATGACTTTTTTTATTAATCGTGAATGTCTTACGAAGAATGTTCTTATCATGGAACACCTTCGTCTTGTCGTCTTGTCCTTGTAAATTCTCGTATTCTCATATGCTTTGTTTCAGATTTTCGTAAGTTCATTTAGTTGAAGTTTGCATAACGAGCTCTCCTTGTCATAATCAAAATTCATCTTCTTTATTGCCCAATACGCCCTATGTTCCAACTCCACAGGCAAGTGACAAGCCTTCCTATAGACTTGTCTATAAGGAGACATTCCAATAGGGGTCTTAAAAGCAGTACGGTAAGCCCAAAGCGCATCGGTGAGTCGAAGCTACCAATCCTTGTGATCGAGGTTCACCATTTTCTCCAAAATGTGTTTAATCTCCCTATTGGATATCTCATCTTGTCCACTAGTTTGTGGGTGATAGGGGGTGCTCACTTTGTGTGTTACGCCATATTTTTTCATTAAGGTTTCAAATGGGCGATTACAAAAGTGAGACCCTCCATCACTTATGATGACTCGAGGTGTTCCAAACTGGGAAAGAATATTCTCTTTTAAGAAACGAATGACTGTTTTATGGTCATTATTCCGGCATGGAATCGCCTCGACCGATTTGGACATATAATCAACGGCAAGCAAGATATATACGTTTCCAAAAGAAGATGGGAATGGACCCATGAAA
Organism: Liriodendron chinense; assembly: GCA_003013855.2. Classification (NCBI taxonomy): domain Eukaryota; kingdom Viridiplantae; phylum Streptophyta; class Magnoliopsida; order Magnoliales; family Magnoliaceae; genus Liriodendron; species Liriodendron chinense. The sequence goes on from PVNU02002330.1 coordinate 38,471, forward strand.
TCGATGCCCCAACAATAAAAAATTTCAATTATTAAGATGGGATTGAGTGGCATCATATTTCTACAGGAGATTCCTCCCAATTTCTAACAAGGCTCACATGTTTTACAAAACTCATGTGTGTCTTTGAACATAGTGGGCCAATAAAACCCACATCGCAGAATTTTAGCTGTGGTCTTCTTAGCCGAAAAGTGGCCACCACATGCCTGTGAATGACAAAAGGAGATGATACTTTGTTGTTCATCATCGAGCACACATCTCCTTATGATTTGATCGCGATAATACTTGAATAAGTATGGGTCGTCCCATAGGAATTTTCGCACCTCAGTGAAGAACTTATCCTTATCTTGCTTTTTCCAATGTGTAGAGATTGTACCTATAGCAAGATAGTTAGCAATGTTCGCATACCATGGCAATTGGGAGACTTTAAAAATTTGTTCATCAAGGAACATGTCATTGATCGCAGTTGTTTCAGGGGAATCGGTGAGAACAAGTTGAGAGAGATGGTCAGCCACTACATTTTCTACTCCTTTCTTACCATGTATCTCTATGTCAAATTCCTGGAGTAAAAGGATCCATCTTAACAACCGTGGTTTAGCATCCTTCTTAGAGAGAACGTACTTAAGCATGGCATGGTCAGTGAATATGATGATCTTGGATCTAATCAAGTAGGACCTAAACTTGTACAAGGCACAAACTACGACTAAAAGTTCTTTTCTGTAGTAGTGTAGTTTGCTTGGGCTGAGTTTAAGGTTCTACTTGCATAGTAGATAACACATGGCTTCTTCTCTTTTCTTTGGCCTAGCACGGCCCCAATAGCATAGTCGTTTGCATCGCAAATAATCTCAAAAGGAAGGCTCCAATCATGTGGTTGCATTATGGGAGCACATGTCAACATACCTTTAAGTGTGGTAAAAGCATTTTGACAATCTTCATTCCACTCAAAGGAATTCTCCTTTTGAAGTAGGTTACATAACGGACGAGAGAGTGAACTGAAGTCCTTTATGAACCTTCTATAAAATCCTGCGTGTCCCAAAAAGGACCACACATCTCGTATGCTCTTTAGTGGTGGAAGGTTAGAGATAAGATCGATTTATTCTTTGTCCACCTCGATTCGATTTTGTGAAACGATGTGAACAAGTACAATTCCCTTTTGAACCATAAAGTGACACTTCTCCCAATTCAACACAAGATTCTTCTCTTCACAACTTTTCAGCACAGATTTCAAGTGCTCAAGGCACTCATCAAAGCTACAACCAAATATTGAGAAATCATCCATAAAGACTTCGAGAATTGTACCCACCATATCAAAAAAGATACTCATCATACAACGCTGAAAGGTGGCAGGGGCATTACATAGTCCAAATGGCATCCGTCGATAGGCGAAAGTGCCGAATTGACATGTGAATGTAGTCTTTTCTTGGTCCTCATGGGCGATCTCTATTTGGTTGTACCCTGAATAGCCATCAAGGAAGCAAAAATGGAAATAACCCGCCAACCTTTCTAGAATTTGATCAACAAACGGTAGGGGGAAGTGGTCTTTCCTCTTGACAGTGTTTAGCTTCCTGTAGTCAATGCACATTCTCCAACCGGTAGTGACTCTGGTTGGTACGAGTTCATTATTGGCATTGGCTACGATATTGATTCCGGATTTCTTAGGCACCACTTGAGTTGGGCTCTCCCATTGACTATCGGATATTGGGTAAATAATACCCACATCTAATAGTTTCACCACTTTGGCCTTAACCACATCCTTCATGTTTGGATTGAGTCGTCTTTGTGGTTGCCTAGATGTCTTCGCATTCTCCTCAAGGTGTATGCGATGAGTACAAATCAGCGGGTCTATGCCTTTGAGATTCGCAATCGACCACCCAATGGCACTCTTGTGCTCTATTAGAGTGGCAATTAGCCTACTCTCTTGTTCTTCATCCAAGCGGGAAGAAATCACCACCGGAAATGTCTCATCTCGACCTAAATAGACATATTTCAGCTCACTTGGTAATGGTTTTAGGTCGAGTGTTGGTGCCTTGATATTGGATGGGAGGGGCTTGTTCTCGTTTACGGGTAAAGTCTCAAATAGGGCCCTCCATCTTTTGTTATCAAGTACCGGCATCACATCTAACATGGCATCCATCTCTTGTATTGTGTTATCATTTATCTTATGAGAGTGGGCCACACATGCCTCCAAAGGGTCGAAATATAATGACAAGGGGAATGTATCTTCCACGAATGATTCAATCATGTTTATCTCGTGGATCTCATCATTAACCTCCAGTGGTTGTTTACATAAATCAAATATATTCAGCTCAAGTGTCATATTTACAAAGGACATTTGTACAAGCCCGTTTCTATAATTTATAATCGCATTGCAAGTAGCTAGAAAAGGGCGGCCAAGTATGACGAAAATTTGACCACTGGTACCTATCACGGGATGTGTATCCAAGACAATAAAGTCTACTGGGTAGTAGAATTTATCAACTTGGACTAAAACATCCTCAATCACTCCTCTCGGTATACGAATGGATCTATCAGCAAGTTGGAGTGTGGTTTTGGTGGGTTTTAATTCACCTAACCCAAGTTGTTCGTAAACCGAGTATGGAATAAGGTTCACACTTGCCCCCAAATCGAGTAAGGCTTGTTTAATCCGGTAGTCTCCTATGATGCATGAGATGGTTGGACTACCAGGATCCTTGTATTTTTGGGGCACCTCTTATTTGATAATAGCGCTCAAATTCTCAGTCAAAAGTACTTTATTGTGAACATTGTGTTTCCTTTTGATTGTGCACAATTCCTTTAGAAATTTCGCATAGGATGATATTTGCTTTATGGCATCCAAAAATGGAATGTTGATCTTCACCTGCTTGAAAACCTCTAAAATTTTCAGGTTTTTGTCTAAAGGTTTGGGTGAAATCAACCTTTAGGGAAATGGGGCAACCGGCTTGTATTGCCTTTCCGGTTCTTTCTCTTGTGGAGTATTGTTTGAGCTATCATCCTCTTTGGAATTTTTCGGATCCTTAGGCCTTGGGGCCTTCACCGGATTAGATTTATCAACTATTTTCCCACTTCTCAAAGTGGTGATAACTTGAACATGCTCCGTATGTTGGGAGGATGAGCTTGCAGTCTTGTATCTCAAATTGGGTTCTTGGGTTAGGAAAAGGTTGGGCAGGAAGTGTGCCTTTCTCCACAACACTAAGGTGAGATTCAATCCTAGACATTGAGGTTTTCAATTCATTGATGGCTTGAGTTGAATTTTGATTGAATTTCAATTGCTCTTGCATGAACCGATCTATTTTCAGAGAATTATTCTTGTTATACTCAGCTTGAACTGATACAAATGCACCCAACATCTCTTCTAGCGTAACTTTTGGTGTAACAACTAAAGATGGACCTAATATAGGTTGAGCTTGAGGGATATTGTTTGCATTCGCAGTGGGTCCATTCCTCCAACTGAAGTTGGGATGGTTCTTCCAATTACAATTAAACGTGTTTGAGTTTGGAGCACCAAATTGCCATTGATAACTGTTTATGGCATTTGATTGTTCTTGTAAGATGTCTTGGACTGCTGAAATTGTGGGACAATCTTGTGTTGCATGTTGATTTCTGGCACAAATTCCACAAACAGTTTCAACATCATTAGAGTTGATCGTCTCTCCTTTCTTCAATTCCATGGCCTCAACTTTTCTTGTGAGGCTAGCCACCCGTGCACTTATGCTATCCTCTTCTGATAGGACATAAATTCCTCCTTTTTCCCTTTGTTGGCTAGTCTTGGAATTTGTTGGTTTAGATGTATCCCAAGACTGTGCATTCTCAGCCAATTCCTCCAAATAGTCCCATGCCTCGTCGGCTTCCTTATTCATGAACTCCCCATTACACATCATCTCTACGAATTGGCGCATGGGTGAAGTCAGTCCTTCATAGAAAAGGCTTATAACCCGCCAAATTTCATAGCCATGATGTGGGCATGCATTTAACAATTATTTAAACCTCTCCCAACATTGGAAGAAGGTCTCATCTTCCTTTTGGGCAAAGTTTATGATAAGGCGCCTCAACATGTTCGTTTTGTGAGTAGGGAAGAATTTTTTAATGAATTCCCTACGCATATTAGTCCATGCACCAATTAATCTTGGCCTTAATGCATGAAGCCAACCTTTAGCTTTATCTTTAAGGGTAAAAGGAAATAATTTAAGCCTAACCACATCATCAGTTACATTTGCAAAGTGCATGGTGGTTATTACCTCATCAAATTCCTTAAGGTGTTGATAGGCACTTTCACTGTCTAATCCATGGAATCTCGGGAGGAGTTAGATTACTCCTGGTTTCAAATCTACATTCCTTGCATTTTGTGGAAAAACAATGCATGAGGGAGTGCTCGCTCTTGGTGGTTGCAAGTAATCACGTAATATTCTTGGTCGGGGAACATTCTCAACCACATTCTCTCCCGTTTTGGTTTGGTTTTGGCCCAGATTTTGATTAGCCATCGGATTAGGTTGATTTACAGCCGTATTTTCAAACAAAATTGGAGAAGTTAGGTGTCTCCTAGCACGTGGTTCTCTGTCAATTCCTTCTACTATTCCCCCTTCACTAATGAGTCGGTTATTGGAATCCCAAGCCCAATGTGGCATGCAAATCCTAAAAGAATGAAACAAAAAGAAAGAAGAATTCTTCCTTCCTTTATTTACTCTTCTCTAAGACCGAAGCACAAGGTGTCTTACAATGGCTAGGCCAAAAGCAAGGATAGAGACCGATTTCTCCTGGTCAATAGGGTTTCAGAGAACTCCCCACCAACTCTTTGAATCTTTTGAGAAAAGTGCAGAAAAAGAAGAAAGAGGAGTAGAGGTGAGAAGAGAAATCTCTAAGCACAAGGTGATCCAAGACGGCAGAGCCGACCAATAGGAATTCAGGTGGCACAATGCCTACCTATCAGAGATCCAAAAAAGGAGTCTCCACCCACTCTATAAGAGATGAATATGATAGGAATGAATAAGATAAGAAGAAGAGTAAGGTTAGAAAGATAGAACCTGATTTGAGACTTTATGATTAACTTCTTCTTCAACTTCCTAGAAATCCCTGCAAAAGAAAAAAATCAAAAGTCACAAACTAAGTTAGTACTAGAATCCTAAAAATCCTAAATAGAAACTATTTTCAGAAATTTTGTGAAAAATCGTCAAAGTCCCCGGCAGCAGCGCCAAAAACTTATTCGCCTCCTCAAGTGTAGGGTTGTGATGTAGTAATAATCTCGGTAAGACCGAGGTCGATCCACATGGACTTATGTAGGAATTCACAAATACTTCCAATAGTTTATATCGAAAAGCTAACAACCAGATTTTGAGAAGATTGATGTAAATAGCAATTTTGAACTAAACTGAAGTAATCAATTAATAAAAAGGCACTAGGGGTTCAAGGATCCACTTGTAGCAATCCTTGATGCTCAATTCGCTGTGGTCTCACACTTTCTCAACTAGAATCGAAATTAAGATCTATCTAGTTGGATGATAGATCAGTTAAACCAACAATCTGCCATATGTAAGATCCATGTATATGATTCACTCAATGCAAGCTAGGACGAGCATACTCAATTGCATAGGTCAATCCCAATTCCAATAGGCTAAAGATCACAATCATAAACATCATTAAATCCTGTCACAAGACAAAACTAGATTATGATTTGAACTTTATTCAAATCACATACACAGTCTCACATAGTTTAGAAATCCAAAAAATAGAACTTTGGTAGGAAGTTCCCACATGAAGATCATGAATCTAGAGCATATTTCGATTCCTCAGATCATACAGGTCTAGATTAGTTCACAAAAATTAAGAACTGAAGCACTTATTCCAAACTTCGATGAGTCACCATATGACCAAGAAAAACTACTTAGAACTTGAATTAAACTTCAAACCAATGTTATTAAACATGAAATCCAACTTAAAACCAACTTAAACGAATTAAAACATCGTAGATTCACTACAAGCTTCACCTCTTAGCCCTAGCTAAGAGGTTTAGCCGTTCATGATGCAAGGAAACATGAAACAAACTAAAGAAAACATAAAAACAGCAAACAAACTAGGAGGAGTTGTGGAACTCCGAAATCCACTTCTGCCATCTCCCACCGTGCTTAATCCATTCTTCGATGCCCTAGGAAGAGCCCTTAGGTGTCCTTTTATAGTGGGGAAGCTTCGCAGCATCAGAATCTTCCAGATTTTACGTAAGGTTACGCAGTGCGCAGAGAAATCTGGAACAGAATAGAAAAGTTTTCTTTTTTACGCATGGCTGACCGGTCTGGACCGGTCGGACTGGGTTGACCGACAGGTCACAATCGGTTGGACTGGCTTATCAACATGTTAGAGTGCACAGGGCCTGTTGGCCGACCGGTTAAGACCGATCGGACCACATTGTTTGTGTGTCCAGAGAGTTCAGCAGGGTCACCGACCCGTTGGCCGACCGGTCTAAACCGGTCATGGCCCTCTTAGCCTACCGGTCACGACTGGTCTTGGCCCTGTTCTTCATCCTTTCCTTCTTCTTTTCTTCTCTCTCTGCTTCCTTCTTTCTTCGGCCCACCTTGGGTCTTCATCCAAGGCTCTTAAAGAGGTCTTTTTAGTCTTCAATTGGGCAGAGTCCCTCTCATTCCTACAATCATGAAATCATGCATTAGATTAGTCTTTAAATCATGAAAACCGTGCATTATGAGTGATGAATTGGGGTTAGAATATGCACAATTAAGAGCTCAACAATCATGCAACCACTGGATTGGTCCATACCTTTTGAGTTGATGTGCGATGCAAGTGATTATGCTATTGGGGCAGTGTTAGGCCAAAAGAAGGACAAGAAGCCCCATGTTATCTACTACGCAAGTAGGACCTTGAATCCCGCCCAAGTTAATTACTCGACTACGGAGAATGAGCTCCTAGCCGTCATCTTTGCCTTGGACAAATTCAGGCCTTACTTAATAAGATCTAAGGTCATTGTTTACACAAATCATACGGCGCTGAAACACCTTCTTTCTAAGAAGGATGCCAAGCCCCGTTTATTTAGATGGATCCTACTCCTTCAAGAATTCGATTTGGAGATCAAGGACAATAAGGGAGTAGAAAATGTGGTGGCGGATCATCTATCCCGCCTAGTCCTACCAAATTCCATTGACGAGTCACCTATTGAGGACTCATTCCCTGATGAGCAACTCTTTGTTGCTATGCATCCACCATGGTACACTGACATAGCTAATTATCTATCCACAAGTGCGATGCCAATTCATTGGACTGCGCATGACAAACGAAAATTTCTAAGGGAAGTGCGCAGATTTTTTTGGGATGAACCTTTACTGTTTAAATATTGCCCAGACCAAATTATAAGGAGATGTGTCCCTGATGATGAACATAATTTCGTCATCTCCTTTTGTCATGATCAAGCATGTGGTAGTCATTTTTCCGCCAAGAAAACCACTGTAAAAATTCTGCAGTGTGGTTTTTATTGGCCTCTGCTATTTAAGGATACCCACGAGTTTTGCAAAGCATGCAAGCATTGCGAAAAGTTAGGAGGATTATTGTTCGCTTCCCCAAGTGTAGGGTTGCGAAGTAGTAATAATTCGGAAAGACCGAGTATCGTTCCCACAGAGATTTATGAATGGGTATTCTCAGAATTTAACTAAAACAACTAATAATTAAGATCCTATTAAGCACTAAACTAAAAAATAGTAATTTGGGTTTAAACAGTGAATGGGTAAGGTAAATTCAATCTAAAAAAAGGTACTAGGACGCCAAGGATCCACTTTTGATAGGTTTCAATGCATCAACATAACTAGGTTTCTAATAACTCAATCGGAATCGAATTCCTTCCTCTATCCGATTGAATATAGAGCGGTTAAATCAACAATTATCCAAAATAAGTGCTTATTCATTGATTTGATTCCCACAACCATGCTCAGGCCTTGGGCACACTCAATTGTATAGGCCAAGCCTCTTTCCAATCTAGTTGAGATTCATAATCATAGCTTTCATCAAATCCTGTCACTAGACCTGATTACAACTCATGATTAGAACTCTAATTAAATCCAAATCAATCAATAAACAACTTATTCCAGATTATATAACAAAAGATAAGAACTTTAGTTGAATGAGTTCCCACATGAAAATCAGGCCAATGTATACAGGGCAATCAAAGCATCTACCATGCCCGGAGTCGATGGTAGATCAATGAAGTACACAAGCATAAACAATGCATAAAAGATAAGCTACCAAGCTTAGAATTACTAAGAATCACATGAGCCCGGAGTCATCAAGAGATCAAAGTAAAACCAACACTAGTACTTGATTTAAACTCACATTGAACTAAAATTCTTCAATTAAAACATAAAAGGAAACCTAGGTTGCATCAATCCATCAAAAACAAATCAAAAGCTTCACCTCTTAGCCCTAGCTAAGAGGTTTTAGTTCATCTCTAACATCCTTGAACTAGAAGCCTCTAAAAACAAAGAAAATAACTAAAACAGGAAGAAAACTAGAAATCCGAAGTAGAATCCGTCTCCTAAGCAATCCCCACGTCCTAGCCTTCTCTGGTATGAAGGGAAGGCATCCTTTTATAGCTTGGAGGAGTCTAATACGCAAGAGAATTCCAGATTTCGCGTAAAGTTACGCAATTGCGTAGAAAAATCCTGGAATTCCTAAAATAGAAAGTCTGTTTACACTTGGCCGACCGGTCTGGACCGGTCGGACTTCACTTGCAACAGTCCAGGGAGCACAGCCGACCGATCATGACCAGTCAGACTGACTTATCCATTGATCCAGCAAACGTGGCTGACCGGTCATGACCGGTCGGACCAAGCTGAATTTTGTTCCAAGCGTGTATAGCCGACCGGTCTTGACCGGTCGGGCTCTCTTGGTGATCAGTCCAGCACGTCTCTTGGCAGGTAGTTGAGTGGCCGACCGATTTTGACCGGTCTGGCTGCTTTGGCTGACCGGTCTTGACCGGTCTAGCCTATGTCCCTTGATATTTTCTTTCTTTCTTTCTTCTTTTCCTTTCTTTTCTTTTCTCTCCTTGCTTTCATCTCTTTGATCTTCCTTCAAACTTCATCTAATGAACTTCAAAGCTCCATTTAGTCTTCAATTTGTGAAATCTCCCTCTTGTTCCTACAATCATAAATCATGCATTACAGCAGTCCTTCAAACATGTAAACCGTGCGTAATGAGTGATGAATTGGGGTTAGAATATGCACAATTAAGAGCTCAACACACCCCCCAACCAGCATTTTGCTAGTCCCGAGCAAAACATGCGTGAAACAAGTTTCATTCTCCAAAACCCAACTCTCCTCTAGAAACTATTCTTCTATACATTCCAAAACACATAAGCATAAAAATCAGAGAAATTAGGTGATAGAAATTGCAAACTTAAACTATCAGAACATAATGAGTGTTTATATGAAATTCCCGCTGATTGATTGATGAATAGAAGAACTTGAACAAATTCAACCTAGTGTGCATAGTGAAGGTTCATCTCATGAGTTTCCAGGATTATCTTCTTCATAAATCAACTAAACCATAGATCTCAAGGTGCATAGAGCAACAACAAGCCTATGACAGGAATTTGCCTTACCGTCCTTCCGACGACTTTCACACTACGTCCCATTTTCGGCTTTGGTTACGGGTAGACCATCCCCCGGTTGGTAGTAGGTAGCCCTAATCGGAATTTTTCCACCATTTTTTCTTTCCTTCCCGATTTCATCCTTTCTTTCCCTTTTCTTTTAAATTAGATAGGATTTTTGAAAATCCATATCTTTCCTTATTTTTCCATGGACAAGGATGGACAAAGTACCCCGGCTTGGTTTCTCAATACCTCAAATCAAAATCTAGCTAATCCATAATCACATAATCTTTTCCAATCATGAAAATCGTGTAATGTGAACTAGGTGCAAAAGGTGTTCAAATTTTCTATCAATCATAAAAATAGGTGAATTCACATATATGACCATTATATTAAGAGAAGTTCAAAGCTTGCAACATCCCTCACTTCGTATCTCATCTTCTTATACTCATGCTATCTCGAATGTATAGAATCAAAGTTTTCCAAAAGAGTTTCGAATTTTAGAAAAATCGAAAAATTTCTACATCTTTGCTCGAAATGTCACAAAAGCTAGCAGATTCATCAGCTAGCAGATTCATCATCTAAGGAATCTCTCACCCCCCAACCAAAACTCTACATTGTCCTCAATGTAATAAGATATGCAATATGTAAGACATGAGAGCAATGACATAAAACTAAGGAGAGTGAGAAAGAGAGATATCACCTGAAGCATATATTTCATGGCAAGATTAGCTTTTAAAGATGGATTACTTCACAACTAAATCAACTATCAAAGCAAATCCTAATGGGAAAGCATTCTAGCAAATCATCCTCCGTCAGACTAGGAGGTTAATCCCAACAACTCATCCAAAAGCATAAAGTTAAGCAGAATCATTAGATGGATCAAAAGGTTCCGCAGTAACGTCATCCAATATCCTGCTTTACAATAAACATGTGTGTGAGTAATCGAGATACGCCACTTAAAATCCCAAAAAGGAATTTCAGCGGGTTCCTTATTGTTTTCATCACATGTATAAGAGCAGACATCATCATATTTATCAGAAAAAATATGTCTCCATTCAGATTTTCCTAGGCATTGATATTGCAAGTAAGGATCATCCTAGGGTTGGTGGATTTCAGTATGCATGATCCACAAAGGTGTGGAAATATGAATTGATTTCTCAGCCCAACAAGGTGTTGTTTCCACATCCTTCTCTCGGCTAATGTCATATGCCGATACTGACTCAAAAAGTATGACCATATCCCTTATCATATTATCGTTCTCATCAAGGGAGTGAGTCACTTCTTCGTCTAAGGGACTGGAGTAAAAAGGTGAGAGGGACTCATCATCCACGATAGAATTGATCATGTTTATTTCGTGGACCTCCTCATCCTCATCCTCTTGTTGGTTGTCAATATTGAAAGCATTCAACTCAATCGTCATATTGCCAAAAGACATTTGGATGACCCCACTCCTACAATTTATGATAGCGTTTGATGTAGCTAGGAATGGGTGGCCAAGTATGACAGGGATTTGAGGCCCAATATTAACCATGGGTCGTGTGTCCAAGACAATAAAGTCCACCGGGTAGTAAACTTTGTCAACTTGGACAAGAACGTCCTCAATCACCCCTCTCGGAATACGAATTGATCGGTCAGCAAGTTGTAATGTGGTTTTGGTGGGTTTTAATTCACCTAAACCCAATTGTTTATAGACCGAAAAGGGGATTAAGTTCACACTCGCCCCTAGATCGAGTAAAGCATGTTTCACCCGGTAGTCTCCAATCACACAAGATATTGTTGGACAATCGGGATCTTTGTATTTCTTGGGCATCCCGTGGTTGATAATGGCACTCACATTCTTTGTCAAAAATCCCTTCTTTTGCACATGTATTTTTCTTTTAACCGTGCAAAGGTCTTTTAAAAATTTTGCATATGACGGTATTTGTTTAATGGCATCCAACAATGGGATGTTGATTTTTACTTGCTTGAAAACCTCCAAAAATTCCTGATATTTATCTTGAGGTTTGGCTGGAATCAAGCGTTGGGGGAATGGAGCAACGGGCCTATATTCTTTCAATGGCTCTGTTTCATTCATGGGGGTGCTAAGTCCATCATCCTCTTTGGAAGATACCGGATCATTAGGCGGTGAAACCTTCATCGGATCAGATTTTTCAATAATTTTCCCACTTCTAAGAGTGGTGATGGCCTTAGCATGTTCCATGTGTTGGTTAGAAGAACTAGGCACGCTTATTTCGCATTGTGGTTTTGGATTTGGTATGGGTTGGGCTGGAAGCATCCCTTCCCTTGCGTTTAAGCGAGCCTTGATTTCCTCCACCGAATTTTTAAGCTCAAGCATTATCGTCTGGTTGGATTGATTTATTTGAGCTTGTCCTTCCATGAATGCTTTCAAAGTATCCTCTATAGGCATTTGAGGTGGGGCCATTTACATTGGGGGCCCCCTTTGAGGATTATTTTGATTAGCCGTGTTTCCATTCACCCAATTGAAGTTAGGGTTTCTCCAACTAGAATTGTTCGTGTTTGAATTTGGAGTACTAAAAGGTCGTTGATAACTATTCAAGGCATTCGATTGTTCAAATAAAAGTTCTCGAAACGCATAGATTGTTGGACAATCCGGCGTTTAATGCACATTGGAAACACAAATACCACAAATAGTTTCAACAGCCCCCTTTTGTTGGGTTGTGTCCACCTTCTTTAGTTCCATCTCCTCGACCTTTCGTGTGAGTTTAGCCACTTTAAAACCTAGATCATCTTGCCCATCTAAAACATAAATTTCTCCCTTTTCCTTGGTTTGAGGTTGTTTTGAACTTGTTGGCTTAGATGTATCCCAAGATTGTGTATTTTCAGCCAACATGTCAAAATAATCCCAAGCTTCCTCCGTTTCCTTGTTCATGAACTCCCCATTGCACATCATCTCTACAAATTGGCGCATGGTTGAGTTTAATCCATCATAGAAGAAACTAATCAACCTCCACCTCTCATAGCCATGATGTGGGCATGCGTTTAAAAACTCATTATACCTTTCCCAACATTGGAAAAAGGTTTCTTCTTCTTTTTGGGCGAAGTTCATTATAGCCCTTCTTAGTGCATTGGTTCGATGAGTAGGGAAGAATTTTTTAAGAAACTCCCTAGTCATCTCAGTCCATGTCCCAATAGACCTTGGCCTTAAGGAATGTAGCCATGATTTGGCCTTCTCTTTCAAGGAAAAAGGGAACAATTTAAGTTTTATTGTATCCTTGGTCACATTGTCATAGTTTATTGTGGCTATAACCTCTTCAAATTCCTTAATATGTAGATATGCGCTCTCAGAGTCGAGTCCATGGAATCTAGGAAGAAGTTGGATCAACCCCGGTTTAAAATCAATATTCCCCACATTGTGAGGGAAAATTATGCAAGAGGGAGTACTCGTCCTAGCTGGTTGTAAATAGTCACGTAAAGTTCTAGGTTGAGGTACATCCCCCACTTCATTCTCATCCAATTCAGTAAAGTTTGGGGCTGGATTTTGATGTTGATTAACCCCTTGATTTGGTTGATTTTCAGCCATCTCTCTAGTAATTTCAGGAAAATTTTGATGTTTCCTAGCACAAGGCTCTCTATCAATCCCTTCAACAATTACTTTGTCACGATTGAGTCGGTTATTAGAATCCCGAGCCTAATGTGTCATGCAAAACCTAAAAGAATGAAACAAAAAGGAAAAATAATTCTTCCTTCCTTCCTTTACTCCTCTCTAGGACTTAAGCACAAGGTGTCTTGCAATGGCTAAGCCAGAAGCAAGGATAGAGACCGATTTCTCCTGGTCAATAGGGGTTCAAAGAACTCCCCACCCACTCTTTGAGTCTTTTGAGAAAAAGTACAGAGAAAGAAGAAAGAGGAATAGGTTGAGAAGAGAAATCTCTGAGCACAAGGTGATCCAAGGCGGCAGAGCCGACCAATAGGAATCCAGGTGGCACAAGGCCTACCTTTCAGAGATCCAAAAGGAGTCTCCACCCACTCTACAAGAGATGATTATGATAGGAATGAGTAGAGAAGAAGAAGAGTAAGGTTAGAACGATAAAACCTGATTTGTGACTTACGATGCCTTCTTCTTCTTTAACTTCCTAAAAATCCCTGAATTAGTCCTATGTTAGAATCCTGCAAAAATCAAAACAAAGGAAGTTAGTATTCAGAAGAAAACCTACTCTAGAAAGCAAAACAAATCCTAAACCTATCTTAACACAATCTCAACTAAAAATTATTTCAGAAAATTCTAAAAATACCGCATAGAAATCCCCGACGGCGACGCCAAAAACTTGTTCGCTTCCCCAAGTGTAGGGTTACGAAGTAGTAATAATTCGGAAAGACCGAGTATCGTTCCCACAGAGATTTATGAATGGGTATTCTCAGAATTTAACTAAAACAACTAATAATTAAGATCCTATTAAGCACTAAACTAAAAAATAGTAATCTGGGTTTAAACAGTGAATGGGTAAGGTAAATTCAATCTAAAAAAAGGTACTAGGACGCCAAGGATCTACTTTTGATAGGTTTCAATGCATCAACACAACTAGGGTACTCATAACTCAATCGGAATCGAATTCCTTCCTCTATCCGATTGGAATATAGAGCGGTTAAATCAACAATTATCCAAAATAAGTGCTTATTCATTGATTTGATTCCCACAACCATGCTCAGGCCTTAGGCACACTCAATTGTATAGGCCAAGCCTCTTTCCAATCTAGTTGAGATTCATAATCATAGCATTCATTAAATCCTGTCACTAGACCTGATTACAACTCATGATTAGAACTCTAATTAAATCCAAATCAATCAATAAACAACTTATTCCAGATTATATAACAAAAGATAAGAACTTTAGTTGAATGAGTTCCCACATGAAAATCAGGCCAATGTATACAGGGCAATCAAAGCATCTACCATGCCCGGAGTCGATGGTAGATCAATGAAGTACACAAGCATAAACAATGCATAAAAGATAAGCTACCAAGCTTAGAATTACTAAGAATCACATGAGCCCGAAGTCATCAAGAGATCAAAGTAAAACCAACACTAGTACTTGATTCAAACTCACATTGAACTAAAATTCTTCAATTAAAACATAAAAGGAAACCTAGGTTGCATCAATCCATCAAAAACAAATCAAAAGCTTCACCTCTTAGCCCTAGCTAAGAGGTTTTAGCTCATCTCTAACATCCTTGAACTAGAAGCCTCTAAAAACATAGAAGATAACTAAAACAGGAAGAAAACTAGAAATCCGAAGTAGAATCCGTCTCCTAAGCAATCCCCACGTCCTAGCCTTCTCTGGTATGAAGGGAAGACATCCTTTTATAGCTTGGAGGAGTCCAATACGCAAGAGAATTCCAGATTTCGTGTAAAGTTACGCAATTGCGCAGAAAAATCTGAAATTCCTAAAATAGAAAGTCTGTTTACACTTGGCCGACCGGTCTGGACCGGTCGGACTTCACTTGCAACAGTCCAGGGAGCACAGCCGACCGGTCATGACCGGTCGGACTGACTTATCCATTGATCCAGCAAACGTGGTCGATCGGTCATGACCGGTCGGACCAAGCTGAATTTTGTTCCAGCGTGTATAGCCGACCGGTCTTGACCGGTCGGGCTCTCTTGGTGATCAGTCCAGCACGTCTCTTGGCAGGTAGTTGAGTGGCCGACCGATCTTGACCAGTCTGGCTGCTTTGGCCGACCGGTCTTGACCGGTCTAGCCTATGTCCCTTGATATTTTCTTTCGTTCTTTCTTCTTTTCCTTTCTTTTCTTTTCTCTCCTTGCTTTTTTCTCTTTGATCTTCCTTCAAACTTCATCTAATGAACTTCAAAGCTCCATTTAGTCTTCAGTTTGTGAAATCTCCCTCTTGTTCCTACAATCATAAATCATGCATTAGAGCAGTCCTTCAAACATGTAAACCGTGCATAATGAGTGATGAATTGGGGTTAGAATATGCACAATTAAGAGCTCAACAATTATCCCATCGAAATATGATGCCTTTTACCCCAATTCAACATCTTGAAGTCTTTGACTGTTGGGGCATCGATTTCATGGGACCATTCCCCTCATCTTTTGGACATGTCTATATTTTGCTTGTCGTAGACTATGTGTCTAAATGGATAGAGGTTATTCCATGTAGAACCAACGATCATCATTCGGTTCTCAAGTTCCTCAAAGAAAACATAATTTTTAGATTTGGGACACCTCGAGCCATCATTAATGATGGTGGTTCTCACTTTTGCAACAGGCCTTTTGAAGCTTTAATAAAGAAATACGGTATTAGCATAAAGTAGTACCCCATACCACCCACAGACAAGTGGGCAAGCTGAAATTTTCAATCGGGAAATCAAACAGATTTTAGAAAAGACGGTGAGGCCGGATCGCAAGGATTGGTCACGAAGATTAGATGATGCACTTTGGGCTCACAGTACCGCTTACAAGACACCCATTGGAATGTCCCCTTATAGACTTGTCTATGGGAAAGCTTGCCACTTGCCTGTGGAGATTGAACACAAAGCCTATTGGGCAATTCGGGCTTTAAATTTTGACATTGACAAGGCTAGCTCGCTTTGCAAACTCCAATTAAATGAGCTTGATGAGATCCGGAACGATGCATATGAGAACTCGAGAATTTACAAGAGTAAGATGAAGGCCTTTCATGACAAGCACATCTTCAGGAAATCTTTCCATGAAGGACAGAAAGTGCTCTTGTATAATTTCCGACTTCATCTTTTTTTTAGAAAATTACGATCTCGATGGACCGGCCCATATATTGTCAAAGAAGTTTTCTCTCATGGGGCTGTTGAGATTGAGAATGCAATGAATGGTAACTGTTTTAAAGTTAATGGACAACACCTTAAACCATTTGTTGAAAAATTTGATTCAGAGGACATGTCCATCACTCTGGATAATCCTGTGTATCGGGATAGTTGATCTCCTAGTCTGACGGAGGTATAGCGTAGGTAGGTTTAGTTATTTCTGCCGTTTAGTTTTGCTTGCTCAGTAGCTTTAGTTGTTGGGTTGTAGACTTCTATGTTCTATCTCATAGGTACTATTGTTTTCACCCTCTTATATTTTACCATTGCTCTCATGTTCATGCTCATTGCATACCTTAACACATTGAGGACAATGCAAGATTTGGTTGGGGGGTGAGATGAGATTCTTCATCTAGCATGTTGCAACATTTCGAGCATCACCTGTGCAATTTTTTTCGAGTTTCCTAAAATTCCAAAACTCTTTTAGAGAACCTTATTTCTATGCATTTAAGAAGTTACAAGTATGATAAGAGGAGATACGAAGTGCGTGATGTTGCAAGTCTTTGAACTTATCTTAATATAATGGTTTTATATGTTAAGTCCCCTATTGTTGTGATTAATAGAAAATTTGAACACTTTTTACCTAGTTCACATTACACGATTTTCATAGGTTGAAAGGATTATGCTATTTGTGGATTAGCTAGACTTTGATTTAAAGGTGTTGAGAAACCAAGCCAGGGTACTTTGTCCATCCTTGTCCATGGGAAAATAACGAAAGATATGGATTTCTAAAAATCCTATCTAATTTAAAAGAAAAAGGAAAAGGAAGGATGAAATTGGGAATGATGGAAAAATGGTGGAAAATTCCGAAAAGGGCTACCTATTACCAACAGGGTGATGGTCTACCCGTAACCAAAGCCGGAAATGGGATGTAGTGTGAAAGCCGTCGGAAGGATGGTAAGACAAATTCCTGTCATAGGCTTGTTGTTACTCTGTACACCTGAGATCTAGAGTTTAGTTGATCTATGAAGAAGATAATCCCAGAAACTCATGAGATGAACTTTCACTATGCACACTAGGTTGAAGTTATTTGAATTCTTCTAATTATCAATCAATCAGCGGGAATTTCTTGTAGACACTTATTATGCTTTGAGAGTTTAAGGTTTCAACGTCTATCACCAAATTTTTTCAAATTTTATACTTGTAAGTCTTGGAGTGGATAGAAACATAGTTTCTGAAGGAGAGTTGGTTTTGGAGGTTTGCACTTATTCACGCATGAGTTGCTTGGGACTAGCAAAAAGCTGGTTGGGGGGTGTGTTGAACCTCCAATTTATACATTGCATAGCCCATTACATCACACTATATGCATGGTTTTCATGTTTAAAAGGCCCACCTAATGCATGTTTTGTGATTGTAGGAACGAGAGCGAATTTCACCCAATTGCAGACCAAAAGGAATACATTAGGACACTTTGAATGAAGGCCGAAGGTGAACCAAAGAAGGAAGAAGAAAGAGAGAGAAAAGACGAGAAAGAAAAGAAGGAAAGGAAGAAAATAATCAAGGGCCGACCGGTCCTGACCGATCGGCCGACCTGCTGGATACCCTTAGGACACTGCTGGACAACGGACCAGTTGGTCTGACCGGTCAAGACCGGTTGGCCAACAGGTCGGATCCACCTTTGTGCTCTCTAGACGTTTCTACAATCAGGTCCGACCGGTCAAGACCGGTTGGCCAGCCCAGTCTGACCGGTCCCGACCGGTCGGCCATGCATTAAAACAGAAACTTTCTATTCCGGGCCCCGAAATTCTCTGCGCAGTGCATACCTTTACGCAATTTCTAGATGATTCTGACGTAGCCAAGACTCTCCACTATAAAAGGACACCTAGGGGTTCTTCCCAGGGGATCATAGAAGCTAAGGGACATCGTGGGAGAGGAAAGAAGCTGTCGTGGAGCGTCTGCAACCCTCCAAACTCCGATTTTTCTATGTTTTCTAGTTCTTTCATGAGTTTTAGTTGTAGTATGACAATGCTCAGCTAGAATCTCTCAGCTAAGGCTGAGAGGTGAAGCTTGTAGCCGATTTCATGTTTAATTCAGTTCAGTTCAAGTAATTTTACTTCAAGTTTGGATTTTTGCATATTTTAGTTCCCAAAGTTGATAGTTTTAGATGTTTTATGAGAGTTCATGTGCTCCGGACATGGATTCCCTGCAATTCTGTGAGATTATCATGTTGTGCTTATTTAGATTCAAATTATAGTAATCCTTGAGCAGGCCATAGTCCATAGGCATGGCTGTTACTCCGAAGGCTATGATTCTGAATTCTACATTGTTGAATGGGACTAGAACTTGGAAGTTCAACTTGAGTGGGATTGAATATGTTTAACTCTTTATTTTCCAACTAGATAAGAGATAGGACTTCACATCTAGTTGATTCCGACTTTACTTGGATGAATTGGATTGACATGGGATTGCTACAAGTGGATCCTTGAATGCCTTAGTGCCTTTAAATTACTGTTTTCATTAACGTTCCTGTTTTAGCATAACTGTCCTAATTAAATCTCTTATTTGATTGCAAACTGAGTTGCTGGAATAGTTTAGAACTTGTTTTCCAATTCCCTATGGATCGACCTCAGTCTTACCGAGATTTATTACTACATCGCAGCCTTACACTTGAGGCGAGCGAACAATAGGTCAAGGCAAGAGGTGGGATCACAATCCTCGATCCTTGCTTCAATCCAGGTACTCCAATTCTCACTCTCACAAGAACTCTAGGCTCAACTCTCTCAATAGCAAGGGGGAGAATTTTGTTTGAGAGATTTGCCCTAACCCACTTCTATTTATAGGCCCAGATTTACCTGATTAGTCCTAGCCTTTTGACATTATGAAACTAGCCCTTAGAATGTCTAAAACGCTTATTAGGGTGTCCCACACAAACCCAACTAGACCAGTCATAATTTTGGTCATCATGAAATCCACCATGGGTCAAACTATCTCACACATCAGGCGCTTCAATCGATCGCCACCACACGATACACGATCAACGATCACCGATCCTCGATCGTGGCAACGGCTTTAAGGAATTGCACATGGAATTATTTGAAATAGGGGGCCCAAAGCCCATGACGTTTTAACGATTCAGATTCAACCACTTGAAGAATGTTCAAAAGGATATACATAAGTTACTGTTGTTGGTACGTGAATTTTCAGGATGTTACAATTAGCCTGAGAAACCATTGTAGGTTCCTGGATTAGAACTAAAGGTTTGGGAGGAACCTCGTTAAAACTTCTAGGTCGGGAGAAACCTTGTTTAATCTTCTGAGTTGGGTGGAACCCGTAAATACCTAGGTTGAGAGGTGAACCTGTAAAACCACCATTTAGGTTGAGAGGTAAACTTGTGCCAAAACCTCTGTGTAATGGTTGAGAGGAACCTATTAAAACTTTTAGGTTGGGAGGAACCTGATTTAAACTCCCTAGTGAAATTCAGGTATGCTCAAGGGATGAGTACGACAACTGGGAGTGGAGTAGACAAGTAGTCGAACCACTATACATGCTTGTGTTTGAAATTGATTTGAGCACATTATTATTCTAGCATTGTTGTTTAATTGTTAATTATATGAATGCTTAAATGGAATGTATGTTATGCATAATAGGTAGATTCTCTTACACATCTTGCAGTTTCACGTGCTAGATTAGTTGATTGATAGTAATATCTTTTGTAGTCTAGATGTTGCTCATTGATTAGGCTATGTGCTTAAGCTACTTTGCTTAATTGCTTAATCTTTGCAAGCCTTTATGATTGAACCACTTAAGCTTAGAATCTAAGTATTCCTGTTTCATTAGTTTATTATTGCTAATTAGTTTAATTAGATAAAAGGTTCTTAACAAGGATTTTAAAACGGTTTTAATCACCCACCCCACAGGACTTAATCGTAGTTCTACGCTCCGCTTTGAGCTTCCGCATGCTTAGTGTCTACAAAGTGTGAGCGATAGACGCAATTTCAAATGCGCCACAACATGTCAGAGATTGGTGTATAAGTGAATATTGTTATTGTGAAGCTGAGAACGTCTTTAGAAGGGTTCATGACTCAAAGACCTACTCAGGTTATGACCCAGCATCTTAAACCATTGCAGTAATGACCCTGGAAGATTTGGTGACCACTTTCTTGTAGTGATCTTTCCACCATTTGGAAAAAGAATCCATCAATTGTGGACGATTTATGAACTTACGGAGCTTAGAAATGACCCTAACATCCTCATAACTTACATCAAGAGTATGGAAAGACTCAACTTCATAAACAATAGGGTGAGCTCCGCTTTGAGCTTCCGCATACTTAGTGTCTACAAAGTATAAGCGATAGACGCAATTTCGAATGCGCCACAACATGTCAGAGATTGGTGTATAGGTGAATATTGTTATCGTGAAGCTGAAAACATCTTTAGAAGGGCTCGTGATTCAAAGACCTACTCAGGTTATGACCCAGAGTCTTAAACCATTGCAGTAATGACCCTGGAAGATTTGGTGACCACTTTCTTGTAGTGATCTTTCCACCATTTGGAAAAAGAATCCATCAATTGTAGATGATTTATGAACTTAAGGAGCTCAGAAATGACCCTAGCATCCTCGTAACTTACATCAAGAGTATGGTAAGACTCAACTTCATAAACAGCAGGCTGAGCTCCGCTTTGAGCTTCCGCATACTTAGTGTCTACAAAGTGTGAGCGATAGACGCAATTTCAAATGCGCCACAACATGTCAGAGATTGGTGTTGAACCTCCAATTTATACATTGCATTGCCCATTACACTACATAATTTGCATGATTTTCATGGTTAAAAGGCCCACCTAACATGTGTTTTGTGATTGTAGAGATAAGAGGGGATTTCATCAAATTAGAGTCAAAAGATTACATTTGAAGACATTGGATGAAGTCCTAAGATGGACCAAGGAAAGAAGAAGAAAGAGAGAGAAAAGAGAATGAAGAAAAGAAGAAAAAGATGAAGGAATACAAGGTTGACCGGTCAGTCCGACCGGTCAGCCACATCACATGAACAAGAAGAAGAGAGGCCGACCGGTCATGACCGGTCGGCCATGCACGCTGGATGAGAGGGAGATCAGCCCGACCGGTCATGACCGGTCGGGCATGTGCGCTGGATGAATGGAAATCAGCCCGACCGGTCATGACCGGTCGGCTGTACTTACTGGAATGCCTGGAAATCAGCCCGACCGGTCATGACCGGTCGGCTCTGCGTAAGGATGAGTCCTTTCTAAATTGGGACTCCGAATTTCACTGCGCAATGCGAAGTCTTTCGCAGGATCCGACGCAAGGGGGGTTTGTTGCTATAAAAGGACACCTAGGGGCTCTTCCTAAGGTATCAGAGAGGAGAAGGAACGTGAGTTTGGAGGCTGAAGGCGACTGTGGGGCGTCTGCAACATCTATCTTCGGGTTTTTCTAGTTTTATGCTTTATTTTTGAGTTTTTAGTTGTAGCATGACTATGCTCGGCTAAAACCCCTCAGCTAAGGCTGAGAGGTGAAGCTTGTAGCTAGTTCTATGTTAATTTCAGTTTGATTCAAGTACTTTTAATTCAAAGTTGGATTTTTCTTATGTTTCAGTCCAATAGGTGGTAGTTTGAGATGTCTTATCTGAGTTCATGTGCTCCGGACATGAATTCCTTTTAATTCTCTGAGATTATCACAGGTTGCTTGTTTAGATTCGAATTATAGTAATCCTTGAGCAGGCCATAGTCCATAGGCATGGCTGTTACTCCGCAGGCTATGAATTTGAATTCTACATTGATTGAATGGACTTGAACTTGGAAGTTCAACTTGAATTGGATGAATGTGTGTGAATGCTTTATTTTCCAACTAGATGAGAGATAGGACTTCAAATCTAGTTGTGTTCTCTACTTGGATTGACTGAGTTGACATAGAATTGCTACAAGTGGATCCTTGAAAGCCTTAGTACATTATATCTCTGATTTTTCATTAAGTTACTGTTTTAATTAAACATCCTATTGAAATTGAATTTGTTCTATTAAACTGAGTTGCTGAAGTAATTAGGAAGCTGTTACTTTTTCCCTGTGGATCGACCTCGGTCTTACCGAGATTTATTACTACATCGCAGCCTTATACTTGAGGCGAGCGAACAAGTTTTTGGCGCCGTTGCCGGGGAAATTAGATAATAGTTTTCAAATAGTTTCAGTGGCTGTAGAAGTAGATAGTTTTGTTTTTGATTTTTCTTAGAACTAACAACGTTTTCTGTTTTGTAGGAATTCTTCTTTCAGTTCAAGCGAATCAGGTGATACCTTTCTAACTTAGTTTTTTTTAGAATTTTTTAGATTGCAGTTTTCTAGGTTAGGATTAGTCTTGATTGAGTGGTTTATGTCCCGTTGGGAACGTAACCATTCAAATCGTCTCCAATCTGAAGGTGGTTTAGTTGGACCATTGTCAGTCCATAGACGAGTCCGGAATTATCAAGAGCATTGTGAAAGTTTGGGGAGTATGGAGCAAACACCCTTAAGGAATCCTCCACCCCCTACTCCAACCACAAACGCAAATCAGGAAGGAGTAGGAGAGAATGAGGTACATAATGTTCCTCCAATGAGATCACTACGGGATTACCTACAACCTGCTCGTACAATTACACCTTCTTGCATAGTTCTACCAGCTAACGGTGGGACCCTTGACATAAAACCAGGAGTAATCCAACTTTTACCTAAATTCCATGGGCTAGACTCTGACCGCCCATACTTACACTTGCAAGAATTCGAAGAAGTGTTGGCCACCTTGCATTATCCCAATGTTTCTGGGGATACAATCAGACTTAAACTTTTTCCCTTCACCTTGAAAGAAAGAGCCAAAGATTGGCTTCACTCTCTTAGACCATATTCGATTGGGTCATGGGTTGAGATGAACCGGGAATTCTTGAAAAAGTTCTTCCCCGCTCATAAGACAAACACTCTTCGAAGGGCCATAATGAATTTTTCAGCAAAAGAGGGTGAATCATTCTTTCAATGTTGGGAAAGATTTAAGGAACTCCTGCTTGCTTGCCCACATCATGGCTATGAGAGTTGGCGAATTATAAATTTTTTCAATGATGGATTAAGTCCTAATATGCGCCAATTTGTGGAAATGATGTGCAATGGCGAGTTTATGAGTAAAAATCCAGATGATGCTTGGAGTTACTTGGACATGTTGGCTGAAAATGCCCAATCTTGGGACACCTCGGATAAACCCAAGAACCCCAAGCCTACTCAAGAGAAAGGAGGGATATATGTCCTTAAAGAGGAAGACGACGTAAATGCAAGGATAGCCAACCTCACAAGGAAGGTTGAGGCCATGGAACTTAGCAAAAATGGAGTTTCCAAGTCCAAGGAAGTTGTTGAAACCACATGTGGGATTTGTCTCACTGACTTACACGCTACGCAAGATTGTCCCACAATTCCTGCATTTAAGGAAGTGTTGCAAGAGACAGCCAATGCCACATATGGTTATCAACGGCCCTTCAATGGACCGGTAGGTAATACATACAATGAGAGTTGGAAGAACCACCCGAATTTCAGTTGGAAGAATGCCCCAACGGGCAATCCTACCAACTCCCAAAGAGGGCCACCCATGCAAAATATGGCCCCACCTCAAGTCTCATTGGAGGATACTTTGAGAGCGTTTATGCAAGGGCAAGCGCAAGTAAATGAATCAAATCAGCAATTGTTCCAAGAGCTGAAAGTCTCGGTTGATGAGATTAAGGGACAGCTTGAATGCTAGGGAAGGGACCTTTCCGGCCCAACCTCAACCCAATCCTAAGCAAGTACATGAAGTAAGCATCCTTAATCCTTCCAACCAAAACATGGAGCAAGCTAAATCCATTACCACCCTTAGAAGTGGTAAACAAATTGACAAAACTATTCCGGTGAAGGCCGATGAGCCTAATGATCCGGTAAATTCTGAGGATGAAAATGGATCTAACCTAGCCCCACAACAACCGAAACGCATTTACAAGCCCATAGCACCATTCCCATCGAGATTGGTTGCCCCAAAATCTCTCCCAAATTCTCAAGATATTCTAGAGATTTTCAGACAAGTCAAGATCAATATCCCTTTGCTTGATGCCATCAAACAAATTCCCTCTTATGCCAAGTTTCTAAAAGACCTATGCACAACAAAACGCAAATATAATGTGCAGCAAAAGGCCTTCCTAACTGAGCAAGTTAGTGCCATCCTCACTCAAAAGACTCCCCCAAAATTCAAAGATCCCGGTAGTCCCACCGTCTCATGTATCATTGGAGACTACCGGATTGAACGTGCCTTGTTAGACTTGGGGGCAAGTGTGAACTTGATCCCAGTACTCGGTATATGAACAATTGGGTCTTGGTGAATTAAAACCCACCAAAACCACATTGCAACTCGCTGATAGATCTATCCGTGTACCGAGGGGGATAGTTGAGGATGTTCTAGTCCAAGTTGACAAATTCTACTACCCGGTAGATTTTATAGTCTTGGATACACAACCGGTTTTGGATGCTAGCACCCAAATACCGGTGATATTAGGCCGCCCATTCCTTGCCACATCAAACGCAATCATCAATTGCCGGAATGGGGTGATGCAATTATCTTTTGGAAACATGACACTAGAGGTGAATGTATTTCACCTGGGCAAAAGACATAGGGATGTCGATGATGATGAGTTCTTCGATGTAAACATGCTTGAAACCTTTGAAGAAGAAGAACTCCTCCAACTTGAACCACTAGAAAGTTTGGAGACATGCTTAGCACACTTCATGGATTCTGAAGACCCTATCATTAGTGAGATTGTGCATGCATTAAATATAGAAAGACCGGTAGTTGATACTAGCCGGTCGAGGCCCCATTTCGAAAAATTGCCACCAACCACATCAAGTCCTCTACCGTCTAGCATCAAACCACAGAAGCTTGACCTCAAACCATTGCCATCCGAGCTTAAATATGTATATCTGGGTCAAGAGGAAACTTTCCCAGTTGTCATTGCCTCCCACCTAGAAAAAGACCAAGAGCTCAAGTTGATTGAGTTACTCAAAAAACACCGGGAAGCCATAGGTTGGACAATAGCGGATCTCAAAGGAATAGATCCTTCGGTTTGCACTCACCGTATACACCTTGAAGAAAACGCAAAAAACGACTAGACAACCTCAAAGACGGCTAAATCCAAACATGATGGAGGTTGTCAAAGCCGAAGTGTTAAAGCTATTGGATGTGGGTATCATCTACCCCATCTCAGATAGCCAATGGGTGAGTCCTACCCAAGTTGTCCCCAAGAAATCCGGTATTACCATCATTGAAAACGCCAACAACGAGCTTATACCCACTAGGGTGACCACCGGTTGGCGTATGTGCATTGATTATAGGAAGCTCAATACGGTCACTAGGAAAGACCACTTCCCTCTCCCATTTATGGACCAAATTTTGGAGAGGTTGGCAGGCCATCCCTACTATTGCTTCCTAGATGGCTATTCCGGATACAACCAAATTGAGATAGCTCCGGAAGACCAAGAGAAAACCACATTTACATGCCCGTTTGGTACCTTCGCCTACCGAAGGATGCCATTCGGGTTATGCAATGCACCCGCCACATTCCAACGATGCATGTTGAGTATTTTCTCAGACATGGTGGGTGAGTTTCTTGAGGTGTTCATGGATGACTTCTCTGTTTTTGGTTGTACATTTGATGAGTGCCTCGAGCACTTGAAGTTGGTCTTAATGAGGTGTGAGGAAAAGCAACTTGTATTAAACTGGGAAAAGTGCCACTTTATGGTACAAAGAGGAACAGTCCTTGGACACATCATCTCGTCCAATGGAATAGAGGTAGACCGGGCAAAAATTGACATAATCTCCAATCTACCACCACCCAAAAGCATACGCGATGTGCGGTCCTTCCTGGGACACGCCGGTTTCTATCGAAGGTTTATAAAGGACTTTAGTCACATCTCAAGGCCTTTATGCAACCTTCTACAAAAGGAGAACCAATTTGAGTGGAAGTACCGAATGTCAATTAGCTTTTTCAAAGCTAAAAGACATGTTGACAACCGCTCCTATCATGCAACCACCAGATTGGTCCATTCCTTTTGAGTTGATGTGCGATGCGAGCGATTTTGCTATTGGGGCGGTGTTAGGCCAAAAGAAGGATAAAAAGCCCCATGTCATCTACTACGCGAGTAGGACCTTGAATCCTGCCCAAGTTAATTATTCAACTACGGAGAAAGAGCTCCTAGCTGTCATCTTTACCTTGGACAAATTCAGGCCATACTTAATAGGATCCAAAGTTATTGTTTATACGGATCATGCGGCGTTAAAATACCTTCTTTCTAAGAAGGATGCTAAGCCCCGTTTGCTAAGATGGATCCTACTCCTTCAAGAATTCGATTTGGAGATCAAAGATAAGAAGGGGGTAGAAAATGTGGTGGCGGATCATCTATCCCGCCTAGTCCTACCAAATTCCATTGACGAGTCACCTATTGAGGACTCATTCCCTGATGAGCAACTCTTTGTTGCTATGCATCCACCATGGTACGCTGATATAGCCAACTATCTTTCCACAGGTGCGATGCCGACTCATTGGACTGCGCAAGACAAACGTAAATTTCTAAGGGAAGTGCGCAGATTTTTCTGGGATGAACCTCTATTGTTTAAATATTGCCCAGACC
>PVNU02002331.1:0-61383 GCA_003013855.2 Liriodendron chinense
AAGAGCTCATCTTAATGTTTTACTAATGTTTATTTCCAATCCAACCTGTTGATAATGTCAAGAATATCTAGATGAAGGGAAAATATAAATGTATGCTTGATCCAAAACTTTTGTGGTCTACATAAAGCTTTTAATGGTCATTCATCATTGTTTCTAGTGGTATGGTCCACCTGAGATTTTGATCTTCTTAGGATTTGGGACTACATCCTAAAATGAGATGGAAAAATAGAAGGATGGCGTGGATATATATAAATACATGAAGATGAGCCCCACACAATTACGGTAACACCCACTAAGTTGATCCCCGGATAACAGCTAATCCGCTCTAAATAAAAACAAGAAAGAGTCACGGAATGGGGAGCGGATTAGGTGAGACCACGGATCCACCAACGTGGGTGGGACCCCTGACTGACTGTGGGGCTCGCAGTGATGTATGTGCCTTAAATCCACACCATCCGATCATTTTGAAAGCTCATTTTAGTGCATGATACTAAAAATAAAGCTGAATCAAATCTTAGGTGAACCATGCCTTAGAAACAGTTGCGATTGAATCCTCACCACTGAAAAATTCATCGATTCCACCAAAATTTTTATTTTCCATCCAACCGGTTGATAAGGCCACAAACACCTAAATGGAGAGACCACATAAATATCATCTTGATCCAAAGCTTTTGTGACTCATAAGAAGTTTTTAATGGTCAATCACCACGGTTTCTGTACTACGGTCCATATGAGATTTGGAACTGCTTCATTTTTTGGTCATGCCCTAAAATGAGCTTTCAGTATGGATGGACGGCATGGATGTAGTCACATACATCACAGTGCCCCCCACAATCAGGGTCCTACCCACTTCAGTGGATCAAGGGTCTTACCTAATCCGCTCCCTTGGTAGTGACCCGTGGGAGGTCAGTACTGTAATGGCCCCACCATGATGTATGTATTTTATCCATGGTGTCCATCCAAAAACGAGGAAGATCCAAATGTCAACTGGACCACACCACAGGAATTCCTGTGATTGAACGCCCACCATTAAAAACTTCTTGGGGTAACAAAAGTTTTGGATCATGTTGATATTCTTCTCTGTTTGAACTAATCAACAGGTAGGATGGTAAATGAACATTTAGTGGGCCATAGGAATTTTTTTAATTGTAGGCATTCAATCACTACTAATTTCTTTGGTGTGGTCCACCTGAGATGTAGATATGCCTCATTTTTCTGCTCATGCCATAAAATGAGCTAGCAAAATGGATGGACGGTGTTGATAAAACACATACATCATGGTGGGTCTCAAAAGGCACAGACTAATACTAATGCGTACTTAGCATTAGGCTACATCATGGCCCATTTGAGTCTTTTATTTTTTGGAGGTGGATTTTCTGGCAAAGGCTTTCTTGGGAAGTTCCTGTGCTAAGATGCTAGTTGGGGCTCACCGTGATGTTTGTGAGAAATCTACTCTGTCTATCCGTTTTGCAAGCTCCTTTAGGACATGACACCAAAAAATGAGGCGGATCAAAAACTCAAATGGGCCACACGAGAGGAAACATCAGGGATTCAATGACACCGTTGAAACATTTGTATGGGAACAAAAGTTTTGCATCAGGCTAATTTTTGTGTTTTCACTCCATCCCAACTTATAAACAGCTTTGATGACGTATAAACATCAAGGTGGAGCTTGAGAAATTTTCAATGGTGGCCCTTTCTTTCCCCAATTTTCCCTTTGGTATGGGCTCCTTGAGTTTTGGATCCATTTGAATTTTGTTCTCATGTCTTAAAATAATTTGAAAAACAAATGTACACGGTAGATTTCTCAAAAACATCTCAGTAGGCCCCACCTAGATTCCTAGCACAAGAGCTTCACTTGAAAGGCTTCCAGGAAATCTGCCTTCTTGATTTCTCCCCGTCTTTTGCTTGACATCTGCCTCCCCATCTTTTGCTGGACATCCTGAAATTGCAAGGGATGTGTCTGTGATGATACGCTGGGCTCTTGCCAGATTTTGATGATTATGGCCCATCATCATTCTGGGTCATTTGATTGAAGGCCCAAATCAATCGAATGAACATACATGCATGATATTTGTGGTTTATGTTCATGCATTGTTATATGGGACTTGTTTATTAATGTGAGTTTTATGCTTTGAATGTCCAGCTATGACTGTTTCCAATATTCCAACCAATTCAATTCCATACCTTTGCTTACTGGGTCCAACTATTCCAAATGGAATCGTCCGTTGAAATAGTCCTAGGTTGCATGGACTTGGACTTGGCCCTGGAGGAAGTAGAGCCTCCTACTCCAACTGATTCTAGTACGGATTCAGCAAAGGCTCACTACAAGGCCTGGACCAAGTCAAATAAGATGTGTCTCAAGATCATAAAGAACTCGATTTCTGAGACCATGCAGGGTGTCATGCCCGACACTGAGAAAGCTAAAGATTTCCTGACTGAAATAGGAAAACGATTTCAGAAATCGGATAAAGCTGAGCTGAGTTCACTTTTACATAAATTGACTCAAGCTACCTATAACGGTCAAGGAAATATCAGGGAGTACATTGGTGGATTGTCTGATGTGGTGGCTAAAATCCGCGCATTAGACCTTAAGATTGAGGATGAACTCCTGATTTTCTTGGTTCTGAACTCTCCCTCCACAATTCAGTCAATTCCAAATCAGCTACAATACTCAAAAGGAAAAGTGGACATTGAACGAACTGATATCTCAGTGCGTTCAGGAGGAAGAGAGACTCAGAAGGTCGAGCAAGACACAAAGTGCACACCTAGTGACATCTGGTCAGGACGAAAAGGAAATAAGAAAAGAAAGCAAACTTCAGGAAAAGGTTCTACGGGTACTGCGGGTGGCAATCAGCCTAAGTCTGGAAAGACATTTAAGAAGAAAAGAAGGGTCCTAATGATGGCTGCTTCTTCTGCAAGAAGCCTGGTCATCAGAAAAGGATTGTGAAGATTTTAAAGCATGGCTCGTTTCTAAGGGTAAAGACCATATTTTAGTCTGTTTTGAATCAAATTTAGCTGATATGTCCACAGACTCCTGGTGGATAGATTCTGGTGCTACTATTCACATTTGTAATTCCATGCAGGATATGCTCCAAAGCCGGACGCCAACTGATGCAGAGAGATCAGTCTATATGGGGAACGGCATTAGAGCAAACGTGGAAGCTATTGGAGTCTGTAGGCTTAGGTTATCGTCAGGACACTTTCTTGATCTAGTAGATACTGTTTGTGTGCCTTCTATAAGGCGCAATTTGGTTTCCATTTCTCGTTTGGACAAATTTGGTTATGAGTTTAAATTTGCAAATGGAAAATTAAGCATTTACTATGATTCAGTTGTGATTGGTTCTGGCACTTTAGTTAATAACCTTTATCAGCTAGATTTGGATGTTTCACATGTATACAGCATTAACTCATCACATGGAAACACTAAAGGCATCAAACGAAGTTTAGATTGTGAGAATTCCTCCATGCTATGGCACAGGCGATTAGGCCATATCTCTCGTGAGAGATTGGAAAGGCTTGTACGTGAAGGAATTCTTCACTCCCTAGACTTCTCAGACTTTGGGGTTTGTATTGATTGCATTAAAGGTAAACAGACTAGAATAAGAAAAAGGGTGCCACTAGGAGCGTAGGACTCTTAGAAGTGATTCATACAGACATCTGCGGACCGTTCCCTACAGCATCCTGGAAGGGCAGAAGTATTTTATCACTTTTATAGATGACTACTCTCGTTATGGGTACTTATACCTTATTAACGAAAAATCAGACGCCCTGGATACATTTAAGATCTATAAGGCTGAAGTCGAGAATCAACTCGACAGGAAGATCAAAGTCGTTAGATCCGACCGTGGTGGTGAGTACTACGGATATGACGAATCTGGGCGTAATCCAGGTCCATTCGCTAGATACCTACAAGATTGTGGCATCGTCGCCCAGTACACCATGCCTGGTACTCCAGAGCAGAATGGTGTAGCGGAAAGGCGTAATCGCACCCTAAAGGACATGGTGCGATCTATGATTAGTAATTCTACGTTGCCAGAATCTTTGTGGGTGATGCGTTGAAAACAGCTGTGCATATCCTTAATAGGGTCCCAAGTAAGGCTGTAATGAAAACTCCATATGAATTGGACAGGGCGAAAGCCTAGTCTACGATATTTTCATGTATGGGGTTGTCCTGCAGAAGCCAAACCGTATAACCCGCATGAAAGAAAACTTGACCCTAGAACTGTTAGTTGCTTCTTTATTGGATACCCAGAAAGGTCAAAAGGATTCAGATTTTATTGTCCATCACATTCCATGAGAGTCATTGAGACTGGGAATGCTAGGTTTATTGAGAACACTGAAGATAGTGGGAGCACAAATAAGAGATATTGTATTTGAGGAAGAGCGGATTGTGATTCCCACCACAATCATTCAGAGTAGCATGGTTGTCCGTCCAGCAGTGGACCCTGAGATCCCTATGGACGACCATGTACAACCTCAAATACAACCCACTGATGAGGAAATGGAAAACCCAATTCAGAATAATGAGCCATTAAGACGATCACACAGAGAGAGAAGATCTGCAATATCAGGACGATTACGTCGTCTATTTGCAGGAGCATGAGTTTGACATTGGGGTTGAAAAGGATCCTGTATCCCTTTCACAGGTCGAACAAAGTGCTGACTCTTCTCATTGGTTCGATGCCATGAAGGATGATTGAAATCCATGAAGGACAACAAAGTTTGGGACCTTGTTGAATTGCCTGAAGGGATTAGGCCGATTGGTTGCAAATGGGTATTTAAAACCAAACGGGACTCTAAGGGCAATATCGAAAGGTATAAAGCCAGGCTAGTTGCAAAGGGTTTTCACTCAGCGTGAGGCATTGACCTTTAAGGAGATTTTCTCACCTGTATCTAAGAAAGACTCCTTTAGGAATCATTATGGCTCTTGTGGCTCATATAGATTTAGAACTACATCAAATGGACGTATAAAAACTGCGTTTCTCAATGTAGATCTAATGGAGAACGTATATATGTTGCAGCCAGAAGGTTTTTTTAAAGCCAAAGGCTCAGAACATCTAGTCTGCAAACTTACGAAGTCCATTTATGGGTTGACACCAGGCATCACGACAGTGTACCTAAAGTTTCATGAAGTTGTTTCCTCATATGGTTTCATTGAAACACTGCGGATGAGTGATATATGTGAAAATCAGTGGGAGTAAGTTTATCATTTTGGTCTTGTATGTTGACGACATCATTTTATTGGCCAGTAGTGATATTGGATTGTTGCGTGAGACTAAGAAATTCCTATCTCAAATTTTGAGATGAAAGATCTTGGTGATGCTTCCTTTGTCATCGGCATTCAGATTAGCCGGGACAGATCACGTGGGACTACTTGGCTTGTCGCAGAGGGCCTATATTGATAGGGTTCTCGAAAGGTTTGGCATGCAAGGTTGTGCTCCTGGCCAAGCACCTATTGTAAAAGGTGACAAGTTTGGTCAATTTCAGTGTCCTAAGAATGACTAGAAAAAGGACAAGATGAAAGCTATTCCGTATGCGTCAAGCAGTAGGGGAGCATCATGTATGCTCAGGTTTGTACGCATCCAGATATTGCTTTTGTGGTTGGAATGTTGGGCAGGTACCTTAGCAATCCAGGAATGAATCATTGGATAGCTGTAAAGAAAGTGTTGCGCTACCTGCAAAGGACAAAGGACTTCGAACTCACATACAGGAGATCCGACCATTTGGAGTTGGTAGGATATACAGATGCAGATTTTGCTGGTTGTCTCGACAGCAAGAAGTCCACCTCGGGCTATGTATTCATGATGGTTGGTGGAGCCGTATCATGGAAAAGCGTGAAACAGTCATTACGGCATCATCTACCATGGAAGCAGAGTATGTAGCTTGTCATGAAGCCACGAATCAGGCGGTCTGGCTTCAGAGTTTTTTCTCTGGTTTACGGGTTGTGCAGATGATCCCAAAACCATTGAAAATCTATTGTGATAGTTCAGCTGCAGTTAACTTCTCCAACAACAACAAGCATTCATCGAGGTCAAAGCACATTGACATAAATATCTTGTTGTGAAGGAGAGAGTTCAGAATCGTCAAGTGTCTGTGGAACTCATGGCACAAGGCAGATGATAGCGGATCCTCTCACTAAAGGCCTTCCTATCACGCTCTTTAAGGAGCATGTGACATCTATGGGAGTTGTTGATCCCAAGGATGTATTTCAGTAGTGGGAGTTTTCATGTATGATCCGATTATGTCCAGACATTTTTTTTGAGATATCTTTTATGCATTGATGATTCTGTTTTTCAGTTTATATCTTGCTTCTCCTTCAGTATGCGCATTCAGTTTTGAGTAAGCAAGACTTTGGTTTGTGTCTTGGAGACACGTTCAGTAGGACCACTTGAAGATAAACACGTATGATCACTTTAGACGTGTAATCTTCATACCACACCCCATATCATTGATCCATGTCGTTAAGGCTATTGGTATTTGTGATCGTGATTCGTCACACTTCGAAAATATGAAATGTTGTGTTGACTACCATGATTCAATATCAGTGGTCTTGATGGACCGGATCTGACAAGCGTTGCTCATAATTATCCAACGGTATTGTTTTGAAATCAGTAGGGCGCCCATTAGGAACTTTTGAAACAAACATGTTTTATGAAATGCTTTTCACAAAATAAAATAAAATGTTTTATTTTCTTTCTGAGATCAGTG
Source organism: Liriodendron chinense (assembly GCA_003013855.2). Lineage (NCBI taxonomy): Eukaryota > Viridiplantae > Streptophyta > Magnoliopsida > Magnoliales > Magnoliaceae > Liriodendron > Liriodendron chinense. Next base: position 6,712 of record PVNU02002331.1, read on the forward strand.
TAGCCCAAGTGGGAGAATGTAAGACTCCATTGGGTGGGCCACACATGATCATCGGTTTAGATCATGACCGTTGGATTATTCAGATTGAGCGATTCAGTGGGCCCCACTATAATTGTGATCATTGCTAATAGGTTTGGGGCGGGACGCTTGAACCGTATTCCCTATGCGCGGTTATTAAGCCAGATATGGAAACCTACGGTGTGGAGACCTAGAGGAGAGAAGTGTGATGGGTAAGCTTCTCTGGCCCTCTTTCCTATAAATATACGTCTTGGTCCCCTCACCAACACAAGAGAAAACCCTAGTCCCCATTGAGAGGTTCTCCTAAAGGTGTAGGTGCGGAAGACCAAGTGTTCTTCTCGGCCAATACGTTGAACCAATCACAACTGAAATCATAGTTAATGCGTAATTTTCCATTTTGCAAATTTAAACTCATAACCAAATTGGTCCAAACGAGAAATGAAACCAAATTGCTAGCCTTATAGAAGGCACACAAACAGTATCTACTAGATCAATGAAAGGTGTCCCCTGACGATAACCTAAGCTACAGACTCCAATAGCTTCCCCGTTTGCTCTAATGCCGTTTCCCCATATAGACTGATCTCTCGGCATCAGTTGGCGTCCGGCTTTGGAGGCATTATCCTGCAGGAATACAAAGTGAATAGTAGCCACAGAATCTATTCCACCAGGAGTCTGGGACATATCAAGCTAAATTTTATTCAAAACAGACTAAAATATGTCTTTACCCTTAGAAACGAGCCATGCTTTAAAATCTTTCACCAATCCTTTTTCTGATGACCAGGCTTCTTGACCAGCAAGAAGCAGCCATCATTAGGACCCTTCTTTTTCTTCTTAAATTGTCTTTCCAGACTTAGGTTGATTGCCACCCCACAGTACCCGTAGAACCTTTTCCTGAAGTTTGCTTTCTTTTCTTATTTCCTTTTCGTTCCTGACCAGATGTCACTAGGTGTGCACTTTGTGTCTTGCTCAACCTTCTGAGTCTCTCTTCCTCCTGAACGCACTGAGATATCAGTTCGTTCAATGTCCACTTTTCCTTTTGAGTATTGTAGCTGATTTGGAATTGACTGAATTGTGGAGGGAGAGAGTTCAGAACCAAGAAAATCAGGAGTTCATCCTCAATCTTAAGGTCTAATGCGCGGATTTTAGCCACCACATCAGACAATCCACCAATGTACTCCCTGATATTTCCTTGACCGTTATAGGTAGCTTGAGTCAATTTATGTAAAAGTGAACTCAGCTCAGCTTTATCTGATTTCTGAAATCGTTTTCCTATTTCAGTCAGGAAATCTTTAGCTTTCTCAGTGTCGGGCATGACACCCTGCATGGTCTCAGAAATCGAGTTCTTTATGATCTTGAGACACATCTTATTTGACTTGGTCCAGGCCTTGTAGTGAGCCTTTGCTGAATCCGTACTAGAATCAGTTGGAGTAGGAGGCTCTACTTCCTCCAGGGCCAAGTCCAAGTCCATGCAACCTAGGACTATTTCAACGGACGATTTCCATTTGGAATAGTTGGACCCAGTAAGCAAAGGTATGGAATTGAATTGGGTTGGAATATTGGAAACAGTCATAGCTGGACATTCAAAGCATAAAACTCACATTAATAAACAAGTCCCATATAACAATGCATGAACATAAACCACAAATATCATGCATGTATGTTCATTCGATTGATTTGGGCCTTCAATCAAATGACCCAGAATGATGATGGGCCATAATCATCAAAATCTGGCAAGAGCCCAGCGTATCATCACAATTCCTCCTTTGGGCGAAATTATAACATACATGAAGCTCTACTGAATCATGAAGCTGACCAATGTTGGTGAAATAAATCTAAGACGCCCATCACCTTTGGGTGAAATGATCTCTCCCAGAACATATATCACCCATCCACCAACCCCCACTTCATTCCGATCACATACAGTCCAAACGATGATACTTCTTTTGTTTTGACCATACGCCGTCACCTAAATATGAACGCAAACCCCCTCGCCAATGACAATCCTACAATGGAGTGTCACTGAATCATATACAGAAGTTTAGAAGTAGACATCTTTTGCCCAATTGAGGTCACTTTAGTGGAACACAACCAGCTCCAATCTCAACTCCTAGACTCAAGGATTGCTACATGGTTCGCCCACAACGAACCATACTGCAAGGAAATTCTGATTCGGCCTAATAATACGGCTGATGTTGACCGCTCGTATGCTTAAACATGTTTAAAGTGATGGTTCATTTGAGTTCTTAATGGTCAAAGCTCAATATCAGCCTTAAACATATGGTAATGGCCTATTTTAGACCAATCAAAACTAGATTGGTATAAAACCATGTATATTATATTACTTGGTCCATCTAACAAGCGAAACTCACCAACCATCAATATAAACTTATGTTTTACTTGTACTAAACAGATGACTCAAGAATATAAATCAATGGTTAAGATCACTTTGGACAATGGATAATAATCCCAAATAACCAAAATGGGCCCCATAATGTCCAAAAAAAATAGGCCCAAGGCTGCGGCCCAAATTTGGCCAAGAAAGTGACCACTTAAAATGGGTTTGGGCCTGGTTAGTGGGCCAAGAAAGAAGAGTTTACTGGATTGGGCCTGCCCACTGGACTGGGCCTGGCGGGCCTGATAGAATGGACTAGGCTTGCTGGATGTGGCCCCGCTCGTCCACGGGCTAGAAGTGGGGTTGCTGGATTGGGCCAGATTTTCTGGACGAGGCCCAGTCCGTGTGGAACAGCAACAGGGCCTGGTTTGGTCCATGCCCAAATACAGCCCACTGTATACACCCAAAATAGCAATCCGCTGTTATACTCAAAACAAAATGGCAACGCCCAAAATGGCAACGCCCAAAATGGTACGCCCAAAATATACAGCCAACTGTATACACCCAATCCCATCTCCTTTCCAAAATGGGTTTGACGAAACCCTAGCCACTGCCGGCCCTACTTTCCAAATCCGTCTCCAAGATCTCAGTAGGGTGGACAGAATCCTAGCCGCCGCACATGCCAGAAAATCCAGAAAACCCTAGCCGCTGCAGATCCTCTCTACTGCCCGGAATTGGGCATCGGCGCTACCTGGCAACGGGATGAGATCTTGGCTGCCGTCATCACATCAGCCCCCCGACAACGGCTGTTGCAGGATCCGGCTGCCACAAGACGTCTCTGTACAGATGGACCTTCTCCGATCAACATTCTTTAGAGATGATCGCGGCTGCTGCCGTCGGCGTCGGATGCCGGTTTCCATGGCAATGCGACGGCTGGAGAAGGAGGTGCTGGCTTCATCAACGGCTACCACCGCCGCTGCTAAAGATGGCTGCCGTATGACAGCAAATGCATGGACGCCTTCGTCCGATCATCCTCTGTAATCGAAGGGTGCGATTTCCACCGCTATCAACGGCTTGTAATCGGAGGATGAAATCCATTGTGCCGCCGCGCGGCAGCAATAACTTTGGTCGGCAGCCGTGGGTGATGATCGCGGCTGTCGATCTCCCTGACCGTCCAAACCACTGCCCTTTTTTTTTTTTTTTATTGGCGTGGAGTCGCTGCCGCCATCAATGGCCGTGGCAACGATCGGATCTGGATTTTCATTGAAAAACAGATCTGATCTGATTTTCATGGCCTCTGATGATGGCTGATGGCAGTGAGAAGCCGTGGCCTGATTAGGCACAAACTGGTATGGATGGCCAGGATGGCACACAACTGGCATTGTATAAAATCACAGAGGTAGCCTCCAAAGTGGCATGGATGGCCAGCCGATCATGAGTACGGTGCATAGGGAAGGCTCCACCAGATGCACGAATCCAACAGCCACATGGATTTCTAGAATCCACGAATCTACCAAGATTGATGCATAGTATTCTCTGATACCAACTGTTAATCTGAATACTGAATGCGGAATAATCGGATCATCTATGCATCGAATAATGGAGATTCCATACTGTATTCTTAAAGCCATACCTGATTGGGAAGACATTCCCGATGCCGCCGTATTGCCAAGAAGAACACTTGGTCTTCCGCACCTAACACCTTTAGGAGAACCTCTCAATGGGGACTAGGGTTTTCTCTTGTGTGTTGGTGAGGGGACCAAGACATATATTTATAGGAAAGAGGGCCAGAGAAGCTTACCCATCACACTTCTCTCCTCTAAGGTCTCCACACCGTAGGTTTCCATATCTGGCTTAATAACCGCGCATAGGGAATACGGTTCAAGCATCCCGCCCCAAACCTATTAGCAATGATCACAATTATAGTGGGGCCCACTGAATCGCTCAATCTGAATAATCCAACAGTCATGATCTAAACCAATAATCATGTGTGGCCCACCCAATGGAGTCTTACAGTGTCATGTTGATACAACATATGTACGGCATGATGTCACGAGGTCGACACGAGGTCATCACATAGCCTTTGTCGCTCAGCCCTCCTGACGCCTGCATGACATCTCCTCCATCGTAGATAGCTCATTTTAGGGGTTGAGTCTAAAATTGAAACATAAACAAAACTCAAGTGTACCACACCACACGAAACAATGGTAATAATGATTTCCACAATTGAAACCTAAGGCTTGCAGTTGTCATCCAAATGTTCCTAAGATTATACAGACATCGATGAAGGGAAAGCACAAATATAGCTTGATCCAAAACTTGTGCCCACTAAGAAATCTTCAATGGTAGACGTTCATTCACGCTGTTTCCTGTGGTGTGGTCCACTTGAGCTTTGTATATGCTTCAGTTTTGGGTCCACGCCATAAAATTATGGGGTAAAATGGAGGGATAGAGTAGATAAAATACATAAATCATAGTGGTGTGGCCCACCTTTAGCTTGGATCGAATTTCAATTGCATCTTATTTAACTTCACTTGTCTAGTTGGTCTGATTTAGGCTTGTGGCCCACCTACGTTAAAGCAGTCATGTGATAAGCTGGGATCTTATTCACGTGCCATGTCTGCAAATATGCAGACACTCGTGTTGGAAATTACAGCTAGAAGTAACTATACACCTGAAGGACACGGATTTCCTGTGGATATCCCTGGTGGCCCTAGTCTGTGGTGCCCCACCGTGATGTATGTTTCATACACGCCATCCCATCCATCCGGTCTGCCAGATATTCTAGAGAGCGGATTAGGTGAGACCCAGGCCTCACCCAAGACAGTGCGGCCCTTACCGTGGGTCCCACCTTGGTGCATATATTATGTATCCACACCGTCCATCCGTTTTTCAAGATCATTTTACTACATTATCCAAAAAAATGAAACAGATTCAATTTATCAGGTGGACCATACCATGGGAAACAGTGTTGATTAATCATTAATGGGCCACAAAAGTTTTGGATCAAGCTAATATTTTCTTTTTACCTTCGTCTGGGCTTATGTGACCCTATCAACAGATTGGATGTTAAATAAACACTACATAAACATTAAGGTGTGCTCTAACAAGTTTTAATGGTAGGACAGTCAATCACCATTGTTTCTTATGGCAGGATTCACTTGATAATTGGATATTCTTCATTTTTGGCATAATACCCTAAAATGATTTGGAAAAATTGATGACAGTGTGGATACATAGTACATACATCAAGGTGGGCCCACAATAATTCCACGATAATGGATGCACTGTCTTTGGTGAGGCTGGGTCTCACATAATTCACTCTCGATATTCCAGGGCATGAACTCAAAAATGAGATACATATCAGACACTCAAGTGGACCACACCACAAGAAATAAGTTAAGGCTTGAAGGCCTATCATTATGTTTTCCCATCATCCATGTCCTATCATGACCAGCTTCGATGAAAGTAATTAAACGGGCTCGATTACTTAGTGTGCAGTGTGGTATGTTGACATGGAAAGCTATATGGGTCCCACCATGATGTATATATTATATCTACACAGTACATCTATTTTTGCCAAATCATTTTAGAGCATGAGTCCAAAAATGAAGCTAATTCAAAGCTCAAGTGGACCACATCATAAGAAACACTGGAGATTAATACCTACCATTGAAAACTTATTGAGGCCATTCATCCAAGCCTGTGTGACCTTGTGAATAGGTTGGGTGGGCAATTAGCAGTGGCCACTTTATGTGGTGTGGCTCGCTCTTAGGATTTGCCTAATTTTGGACTCAGAATGCTCTTAAAAATGAATGGATGGTGTGGATATAACACATACATCATAATAAGGCCCACAGAACTTTGCCATGTGGAGAGTAATGCAACTGCAGCCCTGACCATGGGCCCACCTCTATATATGTATTGTATATCCAAGCTGCACATCCATTTTTCAGCTCATTTTAGGGCATGATGCCAAAAATGAAGCAGAAACAAGTTTCAGTTGGACCACACCACAGGAAGCAGTGGTTATTAATCATTAAAAACATTTTGTAAGGCAGGATCAAGCTGATATTTAGCCTTTCCCCCACTGATTCCTAAGGTGTGGTCTACTTGAAACTTGTACCTGCTTCATTTTTTAAATCATACCTTAAAATGTATGGAAAAACGGATGGACAACATGGGTATACAATACATACATCGAGATGGGCCTCTAGTTAGGGCCACACCGATATCATTGGTTCTTAGGTCACTATAACACCCACATTTTTAGAATTTATTTGAAATTTCTGAAATTTTTTTTTATTTTAATTAATTATCGTACATTAACTTTGATTTGTGAATAATGGGGCATCTGTAAGCGATCCGATAGTGAACCTTTACAAAAGTTGTTTGGAATAAACCCATGAACAGCGTAGAAAGGTTAGATGTTACAAAACCCGCACTTTTTCGATAATTACGATAATGCCATTGGATCCCCTAATTTGTGATTTTGACCAATTAAATAGGTAGTTCTCGAATCCATCTGAAAGATAAGCGTTATTTTAAGTGTATAATAATTATGTATGGATAGATTTTCAAGTAGGTCCTGTGATCATGGAGATCTTAATCTAGGAGCATCTGTAGCCGTTGATCGAGGAATGTGGTCAAGAAAGTAACCATACCAAACTGATCATCATAATGATAAATTCCTAACCTAGAATTTGAGTGATTATCTTAGGTATATAGATATAAAATCTTGAGTGCTCAAAATGTGTATGGCTCACATTAACATAGACCTTTGATTTCTAGATCACATGGTTCCCATAATCCATTTGACTTAAAATTTTATACCATATCTATTCATCATAAATTAACCATACACGTCAAATTTCAGCCCTTAAATTATAGTAGAAGTGGTCCAATTGTCAAATCAACCCCCTGACCCTTGATTTTTGTGTCCATCGAGTGAGGAAAGTGAATGGTTAGTCGTAGTCAAATATTTTCCTTCATATGAGTGACTTGGATTGTCTTTATCATGGACCAATAGTGTGATTTAAGTACCCCCACATTGATAAGCCTTTTTTTTAAGCGCGAAGTTATCCTGTTTTAGGAATTGACGAGTTATCTACTCTTCTCAAATCTGAACCTTTCAATTTACCCATTTCTCACCATAAATCGCTTATCAAATTTGAACTTCCCATTGTACTCATATGACTACGAGTTTATAAAATTTTTGGATCCCGATTTATAATCCTATACCATTGAATCATAAAGCCAGCCCCTTCATTTTCTGCTAAAAGTTAAAATTTCATATCTAGACCATTCCCACCATTAATCAATCACCAAACTTTGTAAAATTGTTTGCCTATCATGACTACATATTTTTTTAAAATTTGGGCCCTGATCATCAAGTGTAAATCGTTAATTGAAATAAAGCCCATTTTAGCACCTGCTAAGCCATTTTCAAAGATCGGCCAATCTAGAATGTAATCACTAAGAAATTTACGTATTTTAACTCTACTCTTCAAGCTTGATAAGATGAACGGATTGGAATTGATCAAAGATCACCCGAATATTGAGATTTGAGAAACCTACCTCGAGAGGTTGTTACACAAGACTTCACGCCCACACCTTATTGCCCATACACGTACGCACGTCCCTCTCCATATTCCTTCTACACACATCCAAGACCTTCTCCTAATCCTAACCTCCATGCCCTAGTGAAAGAGAGAAGTGAGAGAGAGAGAGAGAGAGAGAGAGAGAGAGAGAGAGAGCCCACTCCTTTCATCCTAGCCGTCCACCTTAAGGATCCAACGTGTGAGACCCGTTCTACTAAACTCGCGTGGTTCGTGTTTTGCTTAAATGTCGTCTTTCTAGATATTCTAGATCTACAGTTTCATCTAAAGTCAAGGTGAGGATTTTCTCTTCAAGCCAACATAGATAAAAGCGTAATTTCCTAGATTTTCTTTATTGTTAATTGCGTATCTTAAGCTTGAATGTATGATCCATATTAGACCATGATTAATGTTAGATTTATGTTGAAATGATATTATGTGATGCTATGATTTCATGTTTAGATGTATATGTGAGAAAACATGTGTATTTTTCTGCATTATTGTGAGAATCATGTGTTGATTTCTTTTATTTATATTTATGGATGATTAAGATAGTTATGATGATGTATACATCATATGAATGATGATTTTCATGTGAATTTTATGCTTATGTACAACATTGTCCCCATGTTGATAAGATCAGTTGTTGTAGAGAGATAGGCCCATGAGAGGTGTCCATGTTGGAAAGATGATCTTGACATAACTATGTTTATGTGTTGAGTATTGCCAAATGATCCTTATGTTCACATGATGTTGGAATGGATCCATGTGTCGTATATGTATGTTTCCTTTGGTTGGCCACATTGGAAATTAATAATTATTTGTGAGACTTAGTTGGACTATAAGTGGGACATTAATGAGTGGACATTAATCGTATATGTAATCTCATGAGCCGAGGTTGGTGCAATGGACACTAATCCCAAGCTATTGGCCTATACTGGGTTGTTTACAACTCCCCATAGTGACCATTGAGTTGTATTTAAAATGATTGTATGTGAAAACACTTAAATAAAGGTGAAACTAAAGTCATGCATTCACTTGGCTCCATGTAGATGTACGGAATTGATAATAGGCTAGAGCGTCCTACTTCTCCCATACACTGTCACGTGTAAATTTGGGCTATAAACGTCCTATTTCTCATGTGGTCGAGAAAAACTATGGGTTTGTGCGTTTTAGGAACCTCTGGTGACTAGTGACTAGTGTGAAGTCGTTACAGGGAGTCTCCCACTTCATGTATTATGAGTTCTAGCTAGGGTGCCTTAGTTAGAGCATGCATTCCATGCATCGCATTAACAAAGATTTTTACTTGGTTGTTTTAATTTAATTAAATGATAATATCCTGCTTACGTTTACTCTGTACCGTTATTATTATTCTTCATTGTCTTTGAGGGATATTCCATACTATGATAGCATTTAACGCTATCCAACCATATATCAGATAATTTATGTGAAAATCCAGTAAGTGAAGTGAGCACTACAGCAAGGTGATTGAAGGTTTGCAACACAAATGACGAATGACGAAGTTGGAGTGGTATATTGGAGATTTTATTTGATTATGTATTTTTAGAATAATTTATCGTTTATTTCAAAATTGTAATAAGTTTTCTTAATGAAGGCAATAATTGATTATTTGCTTAGTTTAGTTTCAAGAACTTTGTAATAATAATGTAAATTAAAATTTCATTAAATCACATATTTATCTTTCGTCTCTGTGCATGAATGTTATTAAATTTCAAATATATGAAAATATAATGATGTCAAGAATTCCATCATTAACACGTCTTAGATAACACTTGAAAATTTGACCCATCGTAGAATCCACGGGAGCCAAAATCTCGGAGCATTACAGTCAAAGCCAAGCCATGCTCGAATCCGATGCGAGCATCATAGTGGCCCTAGTAAGGTTTACACTGTGAACATCACTGGTCTCACCATTTCTTGTATCGTGATCCACTTAAGCTTTAGACCTGCCTTATTTTTTAGCTCCTGTTTTAAAATAAGTGACAGAGTCGGTGACAAGGACTCCTTGGTGATCAATGTAATGTTGAAGAGTGCGGATTAGGTACTACCTGAGCATGTCCCGAGCTTCAGACAGGCTAGTACTAGCATGTGCTCATTGAGGAGAGGAGGCCTGACATGACTGTGTCAGGCTTATTAACATGGCAGGTCTCCTCTGAAAACATGCCCTTTACCAATACAAATGTGACACATACGTCCCACATCGGGCCTGTCCTGAGCTCAGGATAGGCTAGGGTAGTAACTAATCCGAGATAAATGTTGAACAACCTAAGTCACGCAGACGCAGGAATCATAAAACCTATTTTGAAAGTTCACTAGCCTTGCACGTGCAGCGAGGAACATCGTATGGAGACCAGAGCGGCTCATTAGACGATACCAATTGCGTACTTGCCATGGCTCAAAAAAGGGCAGACCTGATCATCAGGTGTGCAACGCGTGTAAATTAAAATTTTTGGCTGTTAGTCAGGTCATCCGAACCGCTCATCTTCTGTGCACACGTGAAGACCACCCAACGAACGTATTTGTCAAATTTTTGAGACTTGAAACTCATCCAGTAAGAATAGGACTCGGACTGCCTGTTACTCTACCAGTATCAATGTGGTTACTTAACAGTGCTATGTGGACCCTATCATAATATGTGTTTTATCCATGTCTTTCGTCGAATTTTTTCAGATCATTTTAGGGCGGCATGATCAAAAAATAAGACAAATCCAAATCTCAAATGGATTAAATAACAGGAAAGGAGTGGTAATTAGATGTACACCATTAAAAACTTCCTAAGGCTCACTTTTATGTTTATTTGCCATCCAATTCGTTGATTAGGTCACTAAGACTTGGATGAAGGGAAAACACAAATATAAAGTTTTCACACCGTTACCTGTAGTGTGGTCCACATGATATTTAGTTCTGCCTATTTTTGGGCTCATGCCCTAAAAGGATCTGAAAAAGCCCACAATGATGCATGTGTTTCATCCACTCCGTCCATCCATCCCTTTTGGATAGAAAAAGGGTGGTGATTGAACGCAGCCTATTAAAAACTTACTAATGGCCCAATGTAATGTTATTTTTCCATTGATATGGTCACGAAAGAAAACACAAATATCAGCTTGATCAGTTTTTTATGGCCCACGAAGTTTTTGATAGTGGCCATTCAATCACCACTGTTCTTGTGTGGTGTGGTCGACAGTAGATTTGATCCGCCTCAATTTTTAGCTCATGCCCTAAAATGAGCTGGAAAAATGGATGGACGGCGTGGATAAGGCCTGCGTAGCACCGTCCAGTAGGGAGTCGCTGTGCTGGCAGGATAAGTAGGTAATACGCGTCCGAAAAGAAGCGACTGTTTCGCCTTCCAAGTTGGAGGATGATGAAGCGTGCCAGATACTTCGGGGTGGAGAACCCACCTTCCGTCACCATCGACGCGGCGATTCCTTCCCCTTCGCGCCTCCGCCAACCGCCCGAGCACGATGCGCACGCTTCCAAATCCGCACCCCAGGCGCATCTTAGCACATCCCCACGACGAACCGCCCAATACCCCCGATCGCGAAACTTCCAGATCCCAACACGGATGTAAAATCCAAAATCAGAAAACTCACCCGCGCTACAGATCGCTTCCTAGCGCACATTAGCAAACCCCTAATTCAAAATCAAACCGAAACGGAGCAAATTGGAGAGAGATAAGGCCGAGATAATGAAAATGTCACGATATTAACTCCAAATTGGTAAAACCAGTAACGAATTTGTTATATATATATATATATATATATATATATATATATATATATATATATATATATAATTTACTTCTTCAATAATTTACAATAAAAGCGCACGTTAGCAAAAGCCGAACTCAAAATCAAAACGAAAACATCAAATTGGAAGAAGAAGAAGAAGAAGAAGAGAGAGAGAGAGAGAGAATGAAAAATCCTCAAACTTCTCACGCGCAAATATAATACAGAGACAGAGAAATTCCTCAAACGTCGATCGCATATAATACAAGAGAGAGAGAGAGAGGAGAGAGAGAGAGAGAGAGAGAGAGAGAGATTGGAAGAAGAAACACTAAGAAAACCCTAACTAATGACAGAAATCTCCTGAGAGACGATAGGCTGCGGAGGCGAAGACGGCAAGCGAGAGGAGAAATTGCGGAACCTGAACTCATCGGCATCGAACTCCTCCGATCCCTCATCGAAATTCAGAGCATAGCTCAGCGGATCGTAACGGAAATCACCCGACTGCCTCCGGCTTCTCCCCATCCGAGATATCACGCTCTTATACTTCTCCTTCAGCTCCGGCAGCTCCTGCACCCTCGATCGCAGCCACGACGACGACGCCCGGATCAATCTCGGCCGTTCGTCCTGCTCCAGTGATTCCTCCCTGCCACTGCCGCTGCGGAAGCAGCACGAGAAACAGATCGAAGACCGGAACTTTTGCTTGAGAGAGGAATGACGATCTCCTTCTTCTTCCATTGAAAACAGGCTCGATTTTCCCTTTCTAGGGTTTTTTTTTCTTTTTGCTTTTGAAGAGAGAGAGAAAGAGAGACACGAAGGAAGAAGACAACAAAGCGGTGTTTTTATAGGTTTGGAGGAGTCTTTGTGGCTGAAAGTCGGATAAGGACACGGTTTCGGACGTTGATTTTTAACAGAGAGAGGAAAACGGTGGGAAATGCGTGTAGCGGTTTCGTCATCCTCTACTTGCGGCGGACGGGTATTTTTGTCATTTTATAGTAAAGGGCCAGTACCCTTCGTGTTGACTGAGCCGCGCTGGGGTAACTCGCGACTAGATACCGACCGGACGCGGATTGCTGGTGACCCAGTCACCGACGGACGCGGATTGAGTCCTGCCCCTGCCTGGACGGATTAACGTCCGGGGTGATCTGCGGAGGGGCCCGCCGTGATTTATCTGTTTATCCGCTCCGTTCATCCCTTTTCTAAGATCATTTTAAGGCATGAGATCAAGAATGAAACAGAGCCAACGCTAAAGTGGACCACAACAGATAGTATGCTTGTGTTGCATTAAATGCACGAAGCATTAAATGCCTCATTCTTCGGATCATGCCTTAAAATGATTTTGGAAATGGGACGGACGGAGCATGACGCAATGACGGACGCGGATTATTTACAGCGATCTGGGTACCAAAGTGACGTCACCAAGTTCTTTGGGGCCGTCATAATGTATGTGTTGTATCCACACCGTCCATCCATTTGGAGTGATGGTTTTTGGGAGACGAACCAAAGAATGAGGTAGATCCCAACCTTAAGTGGAACCACCACCGTAGGGGATTGAACGCCTACCATTAGAAACTTCCCAGAGGCTACAGAAGTTTTCGAACAAACTGATATTTGTGTTTTCCCTTTGTCCATGCCTATGCTAACTTATAAACAGGTTGGATCTCCAATAAACATCATAGGGGCTAGGAAGGTTTGAATGGTAGGCATCACTGTCCCCACTGCTTTTTGTGATGGGTCCACTTGAGCTTTGGTTTGGCCTCATTCTTTGGATCATGCCTTAAAATGATCTCTTCAACCGGATGGATGATGAGGATACAACACATATATCATGGTAGGGCCCAAGGGTGGAGCCAGGATTTTCTTCTAGGGTAGGTGGAAGCATGAAGGAATGGTCAAATAGGGCACCTCTCCAAAGCAAATGTATAAACAAAAAAAACAAAACAAAAACAACAAAAAAAACAAAAAAACAAAACAGAAGAAGACAAAAAAGAGGGAGTAAAAGAGAAAAATAATGGAAAATGAAACTCACTTAATTAGAGAAATAATTCTTTAGATCTTATGAATATCAATATAAAATGAAATCTCTTATTTTCTCCTTCATTTCTTAGAAGAGCAGAAAAGGAAAAGTAGAAAATGTGACTATAAATGGTTGGGTTTGAGACGAGTTTAGCCAAAATTAGACCCGCTCATTTACTAAATGGGTCTGGGTCCAAATTTTAGACCCAGACTCTTTTACTAAATGGGCAGGTTTGGGTTGGGTTGAGTCACCCCATTAGACCCATTTATAAATGGGTTTGGGTCTGGTAGAGGTAGATCCACCTAGGGCTGTAAATGGGTCAGCGGACTCGATGAGGTACCCGGACCCAACCTATTTAGACCCGACCCAGACCCGACCCATTTATTAAATGGTACGGGTCTGGGTCCAAGAACAGACCCAGTTATTAAATGGGTCTGGGTCTGGTTTCCTTTATATTAGGCCCGACCCGACCCGACCCGACCCGACCCGAACCCATTTAGTAAGTGGGCGGGTTTGGTCTATGTTTCAAGGGACCCGTCCAGCCCAGACCCGTCCAGACCCAGTTTTGAGCCTTGTAAAATGCTTTCATACTTAAGCCAGACCCGGACCCATTAGACCCGACCCATTTATAATGGGTTCGGGTCGGATCGGGTCTAAAATTTGGACCCATACCCGTTTAGTAAATGGGTGGGTCTGGTTTTGGCTAAACCCGACCATTTTACAGCCCTAGATCCACCCAGACTCATTTATAAATGGTTCGGGTCTAATGGGTTTGGGTCTAAATCTAGTATGCAAGTATTTTTACCAGGTTAAAACTTAGGTATGGAGGGGTCTAGGCCTAGATGGGTCCCTTGCAACATAGACCAAACCTGCCCATTTACTAAATGGGTTCGGGTCGGATCGGGTCTTATATATAGGAAACCAGATCCAGACCCATTTAGTATTTGGGTCTGTTCTTGGACCCAGACCCATACCATTTAACAAACGGGTTGGGTCTAGGTCAGGTATGGGTACCCCATTGGGTCCACTAACCTATTTACAACCCTACGATAAAGTTTATATTGGCCTTTCATTACAATATAAACCCTCTCATCTCTCAGCCTGTAAAGGAGGGATTTGAATATTGAGTCTTGATCCTCTGTTTGCTACGAACAAGAAAACTCTATTTGTAGCTTTTTTATTAGTCCACGTCATCACATTGGTTGCCAACCACATCACACTGTCCACACAACCACATCACATTAGCTTGCAACCTCATCACATCGACATCTAGGGGAGGAGCCAAGATTTTCTTCTGGGGGGGCGAGGTGCAAGCATGAAGCAACAGTCAAATAGAGTACCTCTCCAAAGCAAATCTATAAACCAACAAAAAAAGACAAAAGAGGGGGGAAAAGAAAATGATGGAAAATGAAACTTACCTGATTCAAGAAATAATATTTTAAATCTTATGAAAATCAATATCAAATGAAATCTCTAACTTTCTCCTTCATTTCTTAGAAATGCAGAAAAGGAAAAGTAGAAAATGCTAAAGTTTGGCCTTACATTACAATATAAACTCTCCCATCTCTCTGCATGTAAAGGAGAGATTTGAATATTGAGTCTTGATCCTCTGTTTTCTACAAATAAGAAATCCCTAATTGTATCTTTTTTATTAGTCCACGTCATCACATTGGTTTGTAACCACATCACGCTGTCCACACAACCACATCACATTGGTTTGCAACCTCATCACGCCGACATCATGATGTGCGAACATGGACCAATAAGAAAGATACAAACAGAGATTTCCTGTTTGTAGCAAATACGATCAGAACTATTGAATATTTGGGGAGAAAAATAATAACAAACGCATGCTAAGGGGGGTCGCCCAACGTGTCTTCTGCCCCACCACAATTCATATGCAAATTTCCAGCGAAAGCCTTTGGTGGGAAGTTCCTGCGTAGGGAAGCTTGGGTCCACCGTGATGCTTATAGGAAATCCACCCTATCGATCTGTTTTGCAAGCCTATTTTAGGATGTTCAACAAAAAAATGAGATGGATCCAAAACTCAAGTGTGGCATACGAGAGGAAACACTGAAGAAAGAAATTCAACCTCTAAAACATTCTTATGGCCACAAATATTTTGTATCAAGCTTTTTTTTTTTTTTTTTTTTGTATTTTTAGCTCATCTCAATGGGAATGACCTTATAAACGGTTTGGATGATATAAAAACATTCAAGCTAAAGCCCAAGAAGGTTTCAACTATAGGCATTTCTTTCCCCCACTATTTCCTCTTGTACGACCCACTTGATTTTTGGATCCATTATATTTTTGAAAAAAAAAAAAATCCTAAAATGGGCTCACAAAACAGATGGACAGGGTGGGTTTTCCATGAACATCACGGTGGGCTCCACCCAGCTTCCCTACGCCAGAACTTCATGCAAAAGGCTTTAGCAAGAAATCAACGTCAGATCTTTACCATCGATCTACAATTGCGTGTCCAGTAAGGACAAGCTCTGTGGGCCCTTCCATGATGTTTTTGTTTCATCCATGCCATCCATCCATTTTTCCAGCTCATTTTAGGGCATGGTCCCAAAACTCATGCAGATCCAAAGCTCTAATGGACCACACCAAATAAAACAGCGGGGATTTAAGAAAAAGTTCATTTGCCCCCCCTCGCCCCTACGTGGCTCCACCCCTAGTGGTAGGGCCACAGAACTTGTGAAGCAAGATTTTGCTACTGAACTTGATAGTAGTCAGTCTCCCTATTGAAGTGACGTCACCACGTTATATGGTGACGTGGATTGCGTCCGACCAGACCATTGGAAACAACAGAGCTTTGGATACCCACCATTAAAGAATTGGACTAGGACGCCCATCATTAGGTTTTTTTTTTCTTTTTTCTTTTTAAATTCGGATTGAACAGTGACTCCTCTCGTAGTCGGTGCTGGAAAACTTTGTGGTGTAATAATAATATTTGAAAAAGATTTTTCCAACCACGTGTTTGTTAGGGTATTGTATTCTGATTTATATAATTTTACAAAGAATTTTAATAGAATGAAGATAAGGTGTGATTGCCATATTTTTTGCAATTAATTAAGTGTGTTGTAGGTATTCTTCATTCTTGGAGATGCTCTTTGTACTCTAGATATTTTCTAATCTTGGAGATGCTCTTGAGCTTGAAGAGCTGAAAGGGATCCACAAGATTTGTCTTTAGGCAGTGATCTAATAGACTCAACCATGATATATAATCAAACAAAGTTATAGCTTGATCCAAAACTTTTGTGGCCCTCAAATGGCAGGCGTTCAATTACCAGTACTGTTTCCTATGGTTGTCGACCTGAGAGTTGGATCAGCCTCATTTTTGGGTTCATTCTTTGATATGAATTTGCAAAATGGATGGAAAAAATGGATAAAACATATACATCGTAGTGGCGTTCATAGAGCTTTTTCAGCATCTATTAGTATCGAGATGGCCTCCGATAATGTCACCATTGAATCCTTTACCTAATTTAAGACTTTTTGTGGTGTTTATATGCCATTCAATCCATTCATCCATCATGCTTAAATTTACATTATTCCAAACTCAAGTGGGCTTTAGAGGATTTAAGCATAAATTTGGAGTGTTTAGTGGAGTGACCCACCTAGGTGTTGAATTGTGCCGAATTTTGGGGTTAAAGCTTGACAAGCAGTGGTGAATGTGATGGACAGAGTGGATTTCATGCATATTTAGTTGTTTCTCTCATTGACATATTTATCGTTGGCATCCCATCTCCATTTTCCACATGATATGGCTCGTATGAGCTGCGGATCTAGCTGAATTTTGGTTTTGAGGTATAATATCAAGGAAACAACCTGATAGATGGAGTGGATTTTACGTATAAAACTTGGTGGGCCCTACATAATTGGGTATCTTACGCACTGTGTAAACAAGTGTTGTAGAGTATTCCCCTCCAATGATGCATGAGAAAGAGAATAATGTACTGATGAACCCTTTTTTTAATACAGATTGGACCCTTGGTTTGGAAATCCCTACCATTGATTTGATGGACTCCACGATGGATTTTGATGATACTCGAAAGTTATGTCGACAACACATTATAGAGATTGGACAATTTTGATCTTCTAAACCTGGAATGGTTTTAGTTCATCGCCCATCAAGTGGGTTTCGTGAAATCAAGGGTTTGGATGGGCAAATGATGGACCTTGATCAAGGGCTATCATGTGTTTACACCCATTTTGAGTGCCATGACATGGGCTAATGGAAAGCCGTCGTGTGTGGATATTACAGGTTAATACTCATGGAAATCTTACTCATGTTCGTAGATATGTTCAATGGATCATCTTATTTTGGTCATACACATTTTATTATTAATGCAGTGGCATAGACTTTTACACATGCCTTAAGGGAGTGAATCAGCAAATACCACATGAGCACGATTAACGTGCCAATTAATAAGGCAACATAACAGGCACGTCTATAAAGACCCATCGAGAGCTACAATCTTATAATGAATTTAGTTATGATACACTCAGTAATGCTCTCTCAAAGTCCTTCCAAATGAGAGATTTTTCAAAGACATTTGGAGAGTTTGCAAAGGTTATAAGGATCTCGAATAGTCGAAGATTGGACTGATATCTTAGCAAATTTGGTTATGGTTTGAACTCAAATTAAGAGAGGACGAACATCAGCTAAATCAGGTTCCAGTTTGCACAACAATTAAAATTAAGAGGATGAGAGAGCTTGATGAAAGATCTTATTTAACCCGTCCGATAACAGATCAGGTGGATCTAGTCCATCAAGTACTCCTCTAAGAGTACAATCATCAAGGAGAGAGAGTTGATTAAGTTAAATGTAGGAGGTAGTTTAATTAGGTAATCAAGATATATGACCATGATCGATTTGAGGCCGTGATTAATGGTAGAGGTTTCTCTAATTAATCTCAAGTTCAATTAATAGGCCATAAAGATCTCCCATGATAGGATTAATTATGAGAAGAAGATTCAAGAAGCCAACAATTTCAAATATATCCAGAATCTTTCTTATTAGAAATATATGTCGAAAAAATAAAAAGGATCCAAGATCAACAAGGAAACTCAGCGATGGTTTAGCCTCCTTGACAACCTATAAAAAAAAAAGCACGTGAAGAAGATCTCGAGGCCCTACGCCAAACACATCTATTTGAAATTACACATTCTGTAGATTAGGCATATGCGTGCGGAAGCTTTGAGAACAACTAGTATTATGACTAAATCCTATAGGGGGGATTAAGATCTTTTGAAATTCTTTTTCGCTTACTTAACAGTTTTAACAAATTAAACTAAGCAAGCAAGAACACTTTGGCTTCCAAGCCTAAGTGGGTCCAATCACAAGACTAGCATATGGTTTAAGCAATAATCTTCCTAGTCTAAGCATGCATAGATAACCAAATGATTTAACTAAACAAGCTCTTAATCTATGCAACCTATGTAGACTTATGAGAATGGATTAATGAACTCAAGTCTACATAACTAAGTGAAAGTACATCTTGTGTGTGGATTTGCCTATTTAGAGCCTAGCATACATTCTAATTAAGCATTCATAAATAAGCAATTAAACACAATACATAATAAGAAATGTGCTCAAATACAATCACAAACACAAGCATGTATAGTGGTTCGACTATTTGTCTACTCCACTCCCGGTTCAAGTACTCAACCCCTTTGAGCACACCGGGATTCACTAGGGAGTTTAAATCTGGTTCCTCCCAATCAAGGTGTTTTAAATCGGCTTCACCCAACTGAGGAGTTTACAAGCTCCTCCTAACCTATGGGACCTACTCAAGGTCACCTCAAGTCCAACTCAAGGATAACACACGTTCACTCCCGTGTCGGAGGCTCCCCTTTGGAGACTTTGTTTAAGCTCAGCAAACGAGCCAATGAGTACTAAATAACCCCTAGTCTTTAGGCTGATAAATGTGCCAAGGAACGACAAACGTTCCTAGAGTTTTAGGCTCAACTAATAAGCCAAGGATCGACAAACGACCCTAATTCGAGTTTGTAAAACAAACTCTACACTCAACTCCTATAGGGAATTGAGTAGAAGGACTCTCTACAATGACAACCTTACTTATCGGATGAGTCTCTTGTTCAGTGCCGGTTCAGATTGCCTGATCTCCTCTCTCCTGTGTTTCAATCAGCTCCCTTGCTCCCTCGATCGTGTTGCCGCTGCGACACCAATGCCTCAGCTACACTTGATCAACCACCTTGCAAATGATGCCTTTGATTTAACTAAGGTGATAGAAGGGTATGTTTGAGATTCCTACAACTTATAGGAATGGGTTGCCTAGAGAGTCTCACCTACAAAAATCTCATCATAGAGTATTGGATATGAATATGACTATCAAGATCAATCTAATATTTAGAGATCAAAAGAGGGACAAATGCATCTTTATCTTGAGCTTTGAATGCTCCATGCTTGTGATGGATTATAAGGAGGATCACTTGTTTGGGTTAGGAATAGAGCTCTTAATGATCTTTAATAATGGTGGCTTCTATTTCCTCAAAATCCCCTCTGCTTACTCAAAAACGAATCCCACATCTTAAATAGATTTTCTTCCAACGGTAAAAAAAGGGGCAGATTCTCGTATCTCCGATTGATAAAAAAAAGATTCGATTGATCGGAGTCCTGTCCGATTGATCAGAGACATGTCCGATTGATCGAAAATCTGTTGAGTAAATTCTCTGGAAGATATTCCGATTGATCAGACGGACTTCTTCTGATGGATCGGAAGTCTATTCGATTGATCTAAAACTTATCCAATGGATTTCAAACTTCACTGGAACAAATTTCGATTGATCGGGACTTCTGTCCAATCGATCGGAGTCCAATTGGAACTCCTGTCCGATTGATCGGAGATCAATCGAAAACTGTTGTTTGAGTTAAATTGATTACAGCAGCTTCCACCTCTTTAATTAGTCTAACTTATCATGTTTTTCATGAAGTTCTAAGACTAATCATGACTAAGGGTATACCTAGTTGCTCCAAGTCATCTAGAGGTTATGGTTTTGGTAGGTTCAAGGTTAAGGCACACCAAGGCATCTCTTTTACCTATTTCTTCTTCCTCAATGCAGCTGGTTCGTCTTGAGTCTTCGGTCTTCATCTTTATTAAGCTCAATTGACATTAGACTCACTGACCTAAGTGATTGACAAACAAGGTGTACTAGTATGCCATAGAAAAGTGCACTAACAATCTACCCTTTGTCAATTACTTATAAAAACCTAACCTATCAAAACAAATTACATGTACAAGAGATTACATGGATATGAAATAAATACAGGACTCTTGACATGACTAACTAAGCCCCTCCTCTTCAATTTGCTCCCCCATAACCTGTCAATCCCTACATTACAAAACATAGCAAACTAGTTTTGGTAGGACTTAATCTTTCTCCCTCTTTCGTCAACAATTGACAAATCATTCTCTCCCCCTTAATGATACATCAATTAATGTTAAGGTAAGAGAAGATAATATGTCGCGGTTATAACTATAAACACATGCTAACAAGGAGAGTATATGGTGCATGAACTTTAAAACATGGAGCATGCTAAGGAATATGATAAACAAGAAAATGAAACTATCTAAGTATAGTTAATCATGCATAATTGGTCAAGGATATACATTTGCAATGAAAGCACAAAGGGCTTATAGCCCAATCAACCAACCTCCCCAATTGGTATATCAAGACCAATACTAAGCAAAGATTAGCATACAATGAAGCATGTAATTCAACAAGATTAGCTAATCTAAGCAGTGAGATAGTCTAGCAGCAAATATAGAAAATAAAAGCAGGGCTAAACTACTAAATTTGGGTTAATGAGACTTGAATCCTCTGATTTGCCCATACACACAAAAATGAGGCTGAAATCCTCAGATATTCCTATAGAATCACTTTCTAGCTACCCTTACTAGCTGTGTTTAGTTTGAAAGCCCTAAGGGTAACTAATTTCCTCAACACCCTCATAAAATGTAGCATGAGGTGAGGGGTTAGGAACTCCTTCTCCTAGAAGGGATAGCGGTCGGGATCCTCTCTTAGATTAAGGGGAAGAGAGGTAGTGGTGAAAGCCATGAGGGCTTTATCAATATTTTGGCTTCCATCACTAGTTGAGTCATTAGATTTAGATTCACTCCTCCGTATCATCCAAAGTGGCAGCCATTACCTTTTTCTCTTTCAGTTTAGGTCTGTTTGGACATTTCGAGGCAATGTGGCCACGATGACCGCAACCGTAACATCGAATGGATTTGGAATTTGATAATTTCCCTTTATGTTTATCATCCTGCTTGTCCTTCTTGTCATGACTACTCCCTCTATCAAATTTGAGAAATCGTCTAAATTTTTTATGAATCTTATCTTCCTCATCTTCATCACTATCATCATCCGACTCATGCTTAATTTTCTTATATTTGTGAGAGGACTTTAGAGCGATGCTTTTCTTTTTAAAGGGGGCCTTAAAGTTTAGTTCATGAGTTTGTAAGGAATCTATGAGTTCTTCTACTTTAATGTTATCTATGTCTCTACACTCCTCTGAGGCTAATACTTTAGTGTTAAATTTTTCCGAAAATGACCTAAGTATTTTTCTACATATCCGTCATTCCGGAACCCGATCACCCAAGACAAACATGGAGTTACAAATATCAAACAGTTTGGTATAAAACTCCATAAAATTTCAGCCTCTTCCATTTTAATATTTTCAAATTTAGTGGTTAAAAGCTGAAGCTTCGAGTATCTTACTATGCTAGTTCCCTCGTAGGTAACCTCAAGTATATCCCACGCTTCTTTTGCAGTTGCGCATGTGAAAATACGCTGAAATTCATCTGGGGAAACCGCACAGCAAATCGCATTGAGAGCTTTGGCATTTATCATGTGTTGAGCTCTCTCACTGTCATTCCATTTTTCATCATCTCTAGGAATGATAATGTATTTTCCATCAACCTCCACTTGTTCGGTGGGCAAGGCATATCCACGTTGTGTGCTTAGCCACACTAGACGGTCCATGGATTGTAAGAAAATCCTCATTCTAGCCTTCCAATAGGAGTAGTTGGACCCGTCAAACAATGGTGGACGGTTGGTGGTACCCCCATCTCGGTTAGATCATTCTAGTGCTCCGGTACCGGATCTTACTCTAGACGGTTAAGTCCTTGAAGAGCAACCCGCTCTGATACAAATTAAAATTACACCTTTTGTAGATTAGGCGTATGCGTGCGGAAGCTTTGAGAGCAACTAGTATTATTGCTAAGTCCTATAGGGGGGGATTATGACCTTTTAAAATTCTTTTCGCATACTTAACAGTTTTAACAAATTAAACTAAGCAAGCAAGAACACTTCGGCTTTCCAGCCTAAGTGGGTCCAATCACAAGACTAGCATATGGTTTAAGCAATAATCTTCCTAGTCTAAGCATGCATAGATAATCAAATGATTTAACTAAATAAGCTCCTAATCTATGCAACCTATGTAGACTTATGAGAATGGATCAATGAACTCAAGTCTACACAACTAAGTGAAAGTATATCTTGTGTGTGGATGTGCCTATTTAGAGCCTATCATACAATCTAATTAAGCATTCATAAATAAGTAATTAAACACAATACATAATAAGAAATGTGCTCAAATACAATCACAAACACAAGCATGTATAGTGATTCGACTACTTGTCTACTCCACTCCCAATTCAAGTACTTAACCCCTTTGAGCACACTGGCATTCATTAGGGAGTTTAAATCTGGTTCCTCCAAACCAAAGTGTTTTAAATCGGCTCCACCCAATCGAGGAGTTTACAGGTTCCTCCCAACCTATAGGATCTACTCAAGGTCACCTCAAGTCCTACTCAAGGACAACGCATGTTCACTCTCGTGTTGGAGGCTTCCCATTGGAGACTTTGTTTAGGCTCGACAAACGAGCCAATGAGTGTTAAACAACCCCTAGTCTTTAGGCCGACAAACATGCCAAGGAACAGCCAACGTCCCTAGAGTTTTAGGCTCAACTAATAAGCTAAGGATCAACAAATGACCTTAGTTCGAGTTTGTCAAACAAACTCTACACTCAACTCCTACAGAGGACTCTCTACAATGACAACCTTACTTGTCGGATGAGCCCCTTGTTTAGCGCCGGTTCGGGTTGCTTGATCTCCGCTCTCCTGTGCTTCAATCAGCTTCCCTTGCTCCCCTAATCGTGTTACCGCTGCGTCGCCAATGCCTCAGCTACACTTGATCAACCACCTTGCAACTGTTGCCTTTGATGTACCCAAGGTGATAGGAGGGGAGGTTTGAGATCTCTACAACTTATGGGAATGGGTTGCCTAGAGAGTCTCGCCTACAAAAATCTCATCATAGAGTATTGGATATGAATATGACTATTAAGATCAATCCAATCTCTAAAGATCAAAAGATGGACAAGTGCATCTTCATCTTGAGCTTTGAATGCTCTATGCTTGTGATGAATCACAAGGAATATCACTTGTTTGGGTTAAGAATAGAGGTATTAATGATCTTCAACAATGGTGACTTTTATTTCTTCAAAATCTCCTCTGCTTGTGCAAAAATGAGTCCCCCATCTTAAATAGATTTTCTTCCAACGGTAAAAAAACGGGCATATTCGCGTATCTTCGATTGATCGAAAAAAGATCCGATTGATCGGAGTCTTGTCCGATTGATCGGAGACATGTCCGATTGATTGGAAATCTGTCCAGTAAATTCTCTAGAAGATATTTCGATTTATCGAAATCATGGTCTGATTGATCAGACGGACCCCTTCTGATGGATCGGAAGTCTGTCCGATTGATCGAAAACTTGTCTAGTGGATTTCAAACTTTGCTAGAACAAATTCCGATTAATCGGAACTTCTGTCCAATCAATCGGAGTCCAATCGGAACTCCTGTCCGATTAATCGGAGATTAATCAGAAACTGCTGTTTGAGCTAAATTGATTACAGTAGCTTCCACCTCTTTAATTAGTCTAACTTATCATATTTTTCTTGGAGTTCTAAGACTAATGATGACTAAGGGTATACTTAGTTGGTCCAAGTCATCTAGAGGTTATGGTTTTAGGTAGGTTCAAGGTTAAGGGACCAAGGCATCTCTTTTATTTGTTTCTTCTTCCTTGATGCAGTTGGTCTGTTTTGAGTCTTCGGTCTTCGTCTTCATTAAGCTCAACCGACACTAGACTCACTGACCTAAGTGATTGAAAAACAAGGCGCACTAGTATGCCACAACAAAGTGCACTAACACTATCTACTTTTATAGTTTATCTTTCGTCTATCTTTACTTTTATCTTAGCATAGTCTAGCATAGCTTTAGCATAGATCGCTACTGTCCAGCGTCCATCACTACAACGCTTAGTTATTGGATCCTAATCAATTGAGTTTTTACTTAAGCGATCACATGTCTCTGGTCATGTCCTATCGACCATTCACCTCAATCATTTATTTTTACAAATGAGTCAGGTATTTATCTCTCATTTGTTTATTTTTCTAGATTATTCTTTATATTCCGTTGATTGTAATGAGTCACATTATTAATAAAAATTGGCATTGTATAGCCTTATTTATTTATTTATTTTCATTATTTAAGGAATTTATTGCATTTAATGGTGAAAGGGAAGTCCTAAAGTCATATAAGGTAAAAAGAATCCATAGAAAAGACTAACTCCTATTATTTCATAAATCGCCTAATTGCTATTTGTAAATAGTGGTTGAGAGGATAGCTAAATCCTGTATCAAGTCTCCAATCAATTTGACTTAAACGTGTGAGGCACCAATGTTCAATCAAATATTGAGTCCGGCAAACTCTATCACCCGTTCATATCACAATTGCACATAAAATCTAACTAATGTAGGTCTTCGCTCACCCACGTGGCTTTGTGTTTGAATTTACCAAACATTATGCATCGGATTTTAGCGTGCCTCCTTCATGGTGTTGTAGGTCTTTGCATGGTATACAAGCATTTTCAGTTCTGACAAGCGGGGCCCGTTGTATGATAATCCTAACCGTTAGTCATTTGCTTCCTGTTGTCTATGGATCGTAGATGTTTGGAAGAGACATATAGCAACGGTCCACGTTAAACTGAAACTGATCCAAAGATGAATGGCTAGGATGTTACGATCTGAATGATTTTTTTAGCATATTCTACACATGGTTAGATAAAACAGAACAATGATCTGGAGTATCAAAATCATGCAGGGTGTCTGCTTAATCTACGGCCTAATTGTAGGTCGAAGTCATCTCATTAACATGACCCACCTGATTGACGGTTTGGATTGCACCCTTCCTCAGTTTGGCTCATGTTGTCGAGGCATGTCGAACCAAACGATCCCCAGATTGGAAGATCCCAGCCGTACAATACTTTGGCCTGTGAATCGTTTCTGTATTTTCTCTTTCTACCATCCATATATTTTATCGACCACGTATTGGTAGGTCAGGATTAGCCCAACCTGAAACATCTTTGGTGAAGGGCCTGTCCGCAGTGGGATCCACAATACCACCTGTATGGGGAAGTGTAAGCGTAGTGAGTAAACTCCGTGGGGTCCACCGTGATTTATGTAATTTATCCAATCCGTCCATACATTTTAACAGATAATTTTAGAGCTTGAACCCAAAAATGAAGCATATCCAAAGCTCAAATAGACCACACCATAAGGAAAAAAAAAATATGAATTGAACATCTACCATTGAAAATTCTTGGGAGCCACAGAAGTTTTGGATCAAGCTGATATTTGTGTTTTCCCTTAATTCATGTCTGTGTGATCTTATGACAGTTTGGATGACAAATAAACATAAATGTGGGCCCTAGTAATGTTTCAATGGTGGAAATCATTATTCCCACTGTTTCCTGTGGTATGGTCCACTTGAGATTTGTATATACTTAAATTTTGGATGGCCTATACATTTACGGTGGGCTTAGCAGAGTTTACTCAGTGCCATAAAAGCGTACTGAGTAACTCACTGCGCAATCCGATTTTCCTGTTTGGGTCGGAAGCGGATTGCCTGTGAGTGTAGAGTCCACAAGATACGTTGGTGGAGAATCCACTCCGTCCATCTGTTTTGAAAGACCATAATAGGACATTATTCTAAAAATAGACTGTGGGCCACACTAACAAAAGAGTTGGACCAGCAACGTCCACTGTTGAGACCTTCCTAGAGCTGACCATGTTGTTTATATATCATCCAAACTGTTCATAAAATCATTAACACTCAGATAAACTGTAGGAACAGATATTATCCTAATACAAAAACTTCTGTCTACGTAAGGCTTTCATTCACCACTGCTTCGTGTGGTATGGCCCACGCTAGTTTTGGATCTAGCTGATTTTTAAAACGATTTTCTATTGTGGTATCTCAAAACAGATGGACGGAGTAGATTTTTGACGAACATCTCTATGGGAGCCACACAGCTCGTGTCACAGGCAATCCCTCTCATTTTGACAAGAATAAAAATAGGAAAGAAAAAGAAAGAAGAAACCAACCCAAAGCTAAAGTAGACCACACCACAAGAAGCTGTGTAGATTGGACGCATAACGTTGGAAATTTCTTTAGGGGTTATTTTTGTCTTTCCCTTCGTACAGGTTTATGTGACTTTCATGAAGAGGTTGAATGGCAAATAAACATCGTTCTGCCCACTAGGAAGGTTTCAAAGGGCATCACTATCCCACCGTCTCCTGTGGTGTGGTGCACTTGAGCTTTGGATCTGCCTCTGGTTTCATTCCTTACGATCAGCTGAAACAAATAGATGAACAGCGTGGATAAGACAATCACATCACGGTGGGCCCACAGAGGATCACTACAGAATTTGAGTCCCCAAAGTTTGCTGTCCAACCTTTACGGGCACAGCTGAAATTACAGATGCATCACCCGACTCACGAGCAGAATTACATAAATGCCCTCACTGTACGAAATAATGATGCTTATCCATAGTAAACATGTGGTGTGACTTTTTTTAAAGTCATCGGTAGTCGACGCTGTTCTTACACGGATCCGACGTGCTACTGTCCCTTCACTGTTGGAGCGGATTAGGTGCGTTCCCGGCACTACCAACAGGATGCGTCCCTGAAAGTGGGGCCCACCTTGATTTTTATTTTGTAAATCCATTCCGTCCATCCATTGTTTCAGATCATTTTATTATTACAGACAAAAAATGAAGCATAGTAAAATCACAGGTGGACCAAATTAACCACATGGTTTCATGGTTATTAACCGTTAAAAACTTTTTGTGGGCCATAAAAGTTTTGGATCAAGATAATATTTTGTTTTTTCCCTTCATCCAGGTCTGTGTAGCCTTATCAATAGGTTCAATGTAAAATAAATATTCCGGTGGACATTAAGGTAGTCCTAGGAATTTTTTAATGGTAGGCAATCATTTAACACTGTTTCATGTGATGTGGTTATCTATGAGAATGTATCTGCTTCATTTTCCGATCAATATCCTAAAATGATCTAGAACAATGTATGGACGGCGTGGATATGAAATAAATACATCAATATGGGCCACACGGTCAGTGCCGCACCATCTTGGGTGTGGCACGGGCGCACCTAATCCGCTCCATCTGGTAATGGTCTGAGAAACGCTTGACTAAGGAAAGGTGGACGCGGATTGATCACTGCCAGTAGCGACTCACTGCTGGGAGGTGATCTGTGGGTCCCACCAAGATGTATGTGAGTTATCTAGGCCGTTCATCTATTTTTTTTTATCATTATTACAGCGTACCAATCCAAAAATAAGGAAGATCCAAATCTCAGGTGGACCACACCATTGGAAAACAGTGGTAATTGAACACTCACCATTAAAAACTTCCTAAGGCTCACTGTAATGTTTATTTGCCATCAAACCCGTTGGTTGGGTCACACAGACGTGAATGAAGGACAAACACAAATATTGGGCATTCAATCACCACTGTTTCCTCCTGTGGTGTGGTCCACTTTTTGTTCAGGCCCTAAAATAAGCTGGAAAAATAGATGGGCGGCCTGGATAATGCCCACACAGTGCCAGTATGCAATGGGTTAGTTCACACACCCCATTGTTAGTACTCCCACCCAACCCTGTTAGTCAGGATCATCTAGCACAAAAATCAGCACCATCTACTTATAAGGTGGACTACACCATAGCAAACAAATTCTATCCATTGAAAAATAACCAAATATAAATATAATCCACTTGACGGATGGATGTGGCTGATTTTTTCACAAGTTAATCGTCATGATCGGACCGACCTATTGGACGTGTTGGATGTCGGACACACAAAAGAAATTAAAAGTCATCTGATGCATGGACCGTAGCTTACAGTCCAACTGGTTGGACTCAAGACCTCATCTTAATTTTTACAGTATATAACATCTGGCATCAAAAGTGGGACATGTGTGTGCAACGGTCGGATTGGATTCAGGCCCTAAAAAAGGAGATCTAACGGGCGCGGCTTCGGTGGATCCCTGACCGTGGGGCCCACTGTGATATATGTGTCTTATATCCACGCGGTCCATCCGTTTTGAAAACTCATTTTAGGTCATGATCCAAAAAATGAAGCATATCCAAATCTCAGGTGGACCACGATACGATGCAGGAAACAGTGGTAAGTGATCATTAAAAACTTCTCGTGGCCCACAAAAGTTTTGGATCAAGCTGGTATTTGTGTGGTCTCTTCATCTAGGTCCTTGAGACCTTATCAACAGGTTGGATGGAAAATAAACATTTCGGTGCCCCCATGAAGTTTTTAATGGTGGGGATTCAATCATTATGTTTCTTGTGGTATGGTCAACCTAGGATTTGGATCTGCTTCGATTTTTGGATCACGCCCTAAAATGATCTTTCAAAATGGACGGACGGTGTGGATGTAAGCAACATACATCACAGTGGGTCCCACACTTAGGGATCCACCCAAACCGCGTCGGAGATCTACACGCAGCAAGACCCGAAACAATCACCCCCAGGTACGGTTTCAATTGATAGTGGAAGATAAAGCCTTCAACGGTCCAGTTTAATAGATGAAAGTAGAGATGGTTGGGATCATCCAATGAGTGCGATTTTCTACATATCTTCCATCTGAAACGTGGCCCACTATTTGGTCAGTATTGATTTGCATACATGCATGCCACGTGTACAGTTAATTCGTTCACGACCTTTTTGGAAATTGCATGGAACTATCATTTTATCTCTCCCATAAAATAATCAAAAGATGGTGTTTTTTTAAATCCGGTGGATGATTGGATGTGATGTGGCTGAGGTTAGCTGGTCTTCTATGTAAGCACCGAACTTCTACTAAAGTGGTTTTCCTTCTTTTTCTGAGGAAGGTATAAAAGATAATAGCAGTAAACGCGGGACTACTTGATATTGTAGTTCGCAGGACTTCCATCGTATATGGGGCCCACCCTCCCTAATTAGAGTTGTCCATCCGACGTGTCTCACGTTTAATGGCTCAGATTGAGAAAACCATAGATGTTGGACAATCTAATGGGCCCCATCATGGCCTACAAATGTATGATTGTAACGAACGGCCAGATTCTCATTCAAAGAGATAAAATGATTTACTTGGGTCGTTACTGCTGTCTGGCAAGATGGTTTTGCACTGTGGGGCATCTAAGGAATGGACCACGGATGGGACACGTGGCCGTTAATGAGGTCCGGAACTGCAATCTTTTGGTAGTCCTTTGGACTATTTTATAATTACCATTGTTTATGTTTGGACGCATAGGGAATAGCATTGATTCTAACATATTGCTGGTCTGTGGAAGAATATTATTTGATACGCTGGCGGAGCACAATTATCCATACACGCGCACCGCTATGTATTTGTTGTATGGATGTACATCAAACCATTGAAATGAAGGGGCTCCATTGAAGATGGATCATAATACAATTTTTACACAGAATGGACGATCCTAACTGTCTGATTTACGGCATCAAATTAACGGTCTTGATGAGAAGTAGTTAACGGTCGAAATTCATCAAATGTCTATCTAATTTTGGGATATGCCCAATGTGAACTTTTTCCTAAGTATTAACTTGAGATACAAATGCAATGCGTGCTGTGTCTGTTCACATGTGTGTGATGCTTGATACTCTAGCGGTGTATTAGGCTTGATAAGCAGGCACTAAGAAATTATCTGGCGAGAAGACCGGGCGACTCGACTCGGTCGTGAGTCGGGTCCGACCCGGGTCGCCATGTTTTCTACGTTATGCCACCAATAGGTTCATAGAGTGTATTTTTCGTCAAACCAGGTAGCTGTAGATGATAAGAATGCAGGTAAGATACAAAAATCAGCCCGTGGATCACAAGAATGCAGGTAAGATACAAAAATCAGCCTGATCTAAAATATAAAGTAGGCTATGTGGCACCGACTTAGAGGTTTTATGCACAATTTTAAATTGTTTTCTTTAGTGTGGATCATTTGAATATTTTATTGGGCTTTTTTTTTTGAAAGGTATTTGCTGATGGACAAAGTGGATTCCACATGTAATATGGTGGGTCCTACATGGCTTGGTGTTTAACCATTAGTGGGTTTCAAGCGGCTAGGTTTGGGCTGGGCTGAGCTTTGTCCAAGTCCAGGCTGCATCATTGAACCTAGGCCCAAGTCTGGACTGGGCCCATGATGGGTCAAAATAGTCTAGCCTGAGTCCAGTCCGACATGCTTATGCTACCCCGAGCTCAAGTCCCCCTCAGGTCTGAGTCTGATCAATGAGAGAGAGATGTCGCGGAGAGGAGAATGGAGTTTTTTTTTAGTATATTACAAAATTGACCTCCCAAACCCTAACGGGTCGGCCTGGACTAGGCGGGAATCGGGCATGTCTGATAGGTACATGGTCCAAGCCCGGGCCGATTGAAAAATGAGCTTGAATTTTAAGCTCGAGCCTGATACTCCCGCCTAAATCCAGCTCCAGGTGGGCCAACCCGGCCCATTGATAGCCCTACTCAAGATGCTGTAGAAAAGAGGAGTTACAGATTTCAGACCATTCCTGGCCCCGAGAAGAGAAAAAACTTCAATAAGCTAGCGGAGACTGATGTATCATATTCTATCATATTCAAGCATATAGAAATAGCCAAGTATCGAAGTTTGTCCACACACCCGTCCATCTAGTAGGTCCGTATCACTGGGCTCATGATATATATATATATATATATATATATATATATATATATATATATATATAGAGAGAGAGAGAGAGAGAGAGAGAGAGAGAGAGAGGAATATTAAACAATCACAACATGTCATAATTTCTGCCATCTATGGTGAGGCCTATGATACAAACGGCTTGGATCATTAATCCATGAGCTCCACATGCACACAATACAGTTAGTAAGCAGACAAGTCTGGAAGCTTACAATAGCCTCTCCTCAGGGAGCAGATTAGGTGCGGCTTGGCCTCACCCAAGAGGGTGTGGCCCTTACCATGGGGCCCAACTTGATCTATATATGTATTCTATATTCGCACAGTCCATCATTTTGCCAGATCATTTTAACGCATGAGCCCAATATAAGGAGGCAGATCCAAATCTCAAGTAGACCATACTACGGGAAACAATGGTAAGTGAATGTTCTACCTAGGGCTGTTGATGGACCGGGTTGGCCCGACGGGCTTTCGGGCCTGGTTTTTAATGGGCCGGGCTTGGACTAGAATATCAGGCCCACAGGTTGGGTTCGGGCTCAAAATATAAGCCCGTTTTTCAAACAGGCCGAGCTTGGACTAGGCTGTTTAAAACCCCGACAAGCCAGCCCGACCAGAATATATTTTTTAATTTGAAATTTAAATTAAAATACTTTTCCTCCTTTTAAAATCTGAATTTTATATAAATTTTTCCTAAAAATCCATCTCCCTCTTAAAACTACTTTCAAGTGTTGATGATTATATATATATATATATGGAAAAGTGCAGGATTAAAGGATAATTTCTTTCTTTATATGAAAGGTCAATCTCGGGCTAAGGTTGGGTTCGGGCCGGATCCTGCATTTGTATCTTGGGCCGGCCTTGGGCTAGACTATTGTGGCCCGTCACGGGTCCAAGCCAAGTATGGGCATAAGTTGCGAGGGGCGGGTTGGACTTGGACAAGCTTGGCCCGGCCCTAACCCAGCCCATTGACAGCCCTAGTTCTACCATTAAAAACTTCCTAGGGGCTCACTGTAATTTTTATTTGCTTTCCAATCTGTCGATAAGGTTGCATAAACCTAGATGAAGGGAAAAAACTAATATCATCTTGATCCAAAACTTGTGGCTATTGTAGGTTGTTAACTATCAATCGCAACTATTTTTCATGGTATGGTCCACCTAAGATTTGGATCTGCTTCGTTTTTGGCTCATGCCCCAAAAGGATCTAGCAAAACAGTTGGACGGCATGGATATAGAATATATGCATTAAGGTGGGCCTCACAGTCAGGCCATACCATCTTGTCTAATAAAAGATGACATGCAAATGCCAAGAAATTGCACACATAGGATACAAGTAGTCTAATTAAACCATGCAAAACATAGTACTTAGTGTAGCAAAATATAGTACTTTGGGCTTGTTTGGTTGGCATCTGGAAACCTGTTTCCATCTTAAAATCTGGATTCCAACGAAATCCAATTTTAACAGGTGTGTTTGGTGGTAAATAGCAGCAAAAAAGGATTCCATCCGGAAACCTAAGGGCCAGTTTGGTTGGCATATGAAAACCTGTTTCCAACTTAAAATTTGAATTCCAGCGAAATTCAATTTTAGCTAGTGTGTTTGGTGGAAAATTTCACCCAAACGGGATTCCATCTCCAACCCTAAATTGGGTGGAATCGGGATTAGTAGAGGTGGAATTGAATGTCATTTAATATTGACGATAATACCCCTATGGTGGTGCCCACCTCGATGTATGCATCGTACATCTATGATGTATGCGTTTTGTATCCACGCAGTCCACTCGTTTTGAGAGCTCAATTAAGGCCATTAGACAAAAAATAAGGCAGATCTAAATCTCAAGTGGACCACACTACACGAAAACAATGTTGATTGAATGTCCACCATTAAAAACTTCCTAGGGCCCACTATAATGTTTATTTGCCACCTAACCTGGCCATTTATCTTGCGTGGCTACTATAGGCCAGGGGTCAAGTTCTCCGGCAGACCTAAAGCCCAAATAGGCCATGCCACAAGCAATAGTTGGATTACACAATTTTCAACCAAATAGAATTTGGATTGCAAGTTTTCAATCAAACAGTAAGTTTCATATGAAATATTAGGGCTGTAAATGGTCGGGTTCGGGGCGGGTTTAGCCAAAACCAGACCCGCCCATTTACTAAACGGGTCTGGGTCCAAATTTTAGACCCAGACCCTTTTACTAAATGGGCAGGTCCGGGTCAGGTCCGAGTCAACCCATCAGACCCATTTATAAATGGGTCCGGGTCTGGTAGAAGGAGATCCACCCAGACCCATTTATAAATGGGTCGGGTCTAATGGGTCCGGGTCTAGATCGAGTATGCAAGCATTTTACAAGACTTAAAACCGGGTCTGGATGGGTCTGGGCTGGACGGGTCCCTTGAAACATAGACCAAACCCGCCCACTTACTAAATGGGTTCGGGTCGGGTCGGGTCGGGCCTAATATAAAGGAAACCAGACCCAGACCCGTTTAACAAATGGGTCTGTTCTTGGATCCAGACCCGTACCATTTGACAAATGGGTCGGGTCTGGGTCGGGTCTAAATGGGTTGGGTCCGGGTACCCCATCGGGTCCACTGACCCATTTACAGCCCTATGAAATTTGGGTTTCCAATTCAGTTTGTGCAATTTTGGATTCCAATATTGGAATTTAAATTTTCTCTAGAATCTGAATTCTACAACCAAACAGACGCTTAGTGTAGACATATCATGAAACAAAAATTAAGCTCATTTCAGTATCTGAGTGTCAGATTGGTGGACATCTATTCAACTGTTAAAATAAAAAATTTCCAACGGTCCTATATTTTCTAACAAGCGTCCACGAATCAGAGGCTGTGATTGTTCAGCCAATATTTTCATGGGACTGTGAACTGGTTACGGAGGACCGCTCAACCAAACCAGCTTTATTTTAGTTAATAAATACCACGTGTAAAATTTCTGAAGGAAACGGATTGCGTCGTGCCTCCGCCTGGAAAATAATCCATCCACGCATGGATCTGTGGGCCCACCGTGAAGTATCAGTTTTATCCACGCCGTCCATCCATTTAGCCAGAGCATTTTAGGGTATGAGCAAAAAAAATAGGCAGATTCAAGGCTCAAGTGGCCCAGAGAGTGGTGATTGAACACATATCATTAAAAACTTCTTGGCAGAAGTTTTGGATCAAGCTGATATTTGTGTTTTCCCTTCATCCACGTCAATATGACATTATGAACGGCTTGAATAAACATCAGTGGCCGGTAGGAAGATTTCAACGGTGGGTGTCTTTATCACTGCAGTTCCTATGGTGTGGTTCACTTAAGCTTTGGGTATTCATCACTGATATTGTACAATGATGTGAAAAAATGGACCGACGGCGTTGGTAAAACCCATAAATCATGGTGGGCCGCACAGAGCCCCTGCTAATCGTCCAAGTCGGGGCACGATACAATCCGCATCCATTTTCGAATGCCTATGGATCAAGCGTAGTATAGAGCTTGAGTATCATATTCTTTTAAATTTTAATTTATGAGCTTAGACCAAGTATTCAATAAAGCTCATGTACATATCATTGATATAGTTTTCCATCACTTTACTATTTCGGTGTACTCTATTATGAATGAAGTTCATTAATTACGTCGTTCATGCACATAGTTATAATTTAATCCTTCTATTATTCAAGCCAACTATCATAAATCTAAATTTTATATTGATAAAACATTACTGAACCATCATATCATCATTAAATGTGATCAAAACAGTTTTAACAGTTAAAATAAAACTTTAATGATCGAAAACCTCCCTAAAGCCGATTAAAACCTTTTAAATATATGATCTATTATAAAGCCACACTTGATGAACCCCTAGTCTAATTAGATTTAGCATATAACAAACCTCTAAATAAACTTATTATATCCCATATTAGCCCATACAAGAATCAATGAACTCTGATGAACATATCTATTAACATTTACTTTCAACGTCCTCTATGAAAACTTATAAAATTATCCAAGGCCTCCTAGTCAAGTTCTACAACCCTTATAATCCCTTAGGTTTAAAGATTGATCATCTTTTGTGCACCATCAAGTCTTTGATCTCGTAATCATAATTTAAGCTAATGAGCACTGGAATTATGAACATAAATTTTGATCCTCCAATGCAAGCGTTGAGAGATCCAAAATCCGAATCCCAATACATAACATACTTACGTTCTCTTATAGAGTAAGGGCAAAGGCAAAACCGATACAAAGTCAATCTCCTCACACAAGATGATAATACATCTCAATGAATAATATCTACAAATGTGACATAAGCATCTGTGCTGGCCATATCTAATCAACAAGGTACTATGATCCATGGACTATAACTCTCCTCAATCATTGATCATTGACCACTATGTCTGATCTCAAATACTTAAGGACCAGACAAGTCACTCATTACGTAACTCTTATCATATAAGTTTGAGGCAATATTAGATATAAGTCAAGGAATATCACATTGTCCAAGAAGACTCATGGTCATCAAGATCAATTGCTAAGATTGACCCAATCACATCCTTACCACTAGTGGATTAGGGCACACTTTGGTTTTTCAGGGCACAATCTAACCGTCATTATCATGTGCCAAATTAGTACATGTGGGATGCTTGATGATGGATAATATCACATGTGGCGTATATGGCATATTGGGCATTTAATGCTGAATTGTATGTGTTACATGTGGGGTGCTTGACGTTATACACAGTGGCATATGTGGCACAAGACATGCATTGGGACATTTGACATATGGGCATTTAAACCTAGATGGCAATAACACTTGTGCACATTGGCACCATTGGCACATTTGGCATATTTGAAGCGATTGAAGATGGATAAGGACACGTGGCACATTGGCGCATGTGGAGTGCTTTGCACGTGTGGGTCAAAAGAGGAGATGAACAGTGTGACATGTGGCATATTAGCATATATGGGGTGCAAGAGAAGACAGTATCATATGTGGAACATTAGAACATGTTGGATGCTTTAGAAATATGGGGCAAAAGAGAAGATGATCGGTTATAAGTGGCACACTGCCACATGCTATGTAGTGGCACATGTGGGGCATAAGCAAAGATGGACAAAGGCTCATTTGGCACATTGACACATGTGGCGCATGTGAGGTGATTAAAGATGGATGGTGACTCATTTACGCCTAAACCTTAAGAACCTATTTTCCTTCCATCGTGGGAAAATGGCATTTCATAGGGATGAAGGGGAAAATAAATTTGTCTATATTCTAACAAAGAAAGTGAGAAATGGCATTTCCCACAAATTCCCGTAAAAGAAAGGCTTAACAAACAATGGGAAGTGAGTTTCATGATAAACAATAATGTTTCCTTTCTTTTTTAGGAATCCAAACAAACCCTAAGTGTATTTTTTTTCTTTTCCAAAAACTTATCAGTTGTGAGGAAATTGTAGGTAATAATCCCTTCACCAAATTCGCATTCTTATTATTTGATCCCAATCAGGGCCTAAGGGCAATGTTCTTGTTGCAGTTTGTTTCATTTGTTCCAACCAAAGACAAACACGAGGTGACTCCAAGGCTAGGTTGAGAGCCCTTATTTACCATTTTAGAGGGGGAGTGTGGTTTACAATAATTGGGACAAGTATTTTATGATTCAATCTCGAAGGCATTTTTATCATTTGGTTGTTAGCCACCCCTACTTGGGAATTGATACCAAGACCTCAGTGTTGAAACAAGGTTATCTTCACTCAGTCTACCACTTGAGCTATGGATCAGGGTGTCCAACTGAATTACCTATTTTAGGTTTATTCAGAGTCTTGCTAATTGTCATAAGACGTGTGATGTAGAAGCATCCATTTCAAGGGAGCGCAATATTTCTCGGTTTGGGCCTAATGATCATGGTATACCATGTTTGTATGGTGGTGAAGTGTTTTATTTGAATTCAAGTTTGAACGACATCATACTAAAGTCATATAATTAAGACCTCAACATGGTTATGTTTCATTCAACATATTAAAGAGTACGTTCCTTTTTTAAAAAAAATCAATTTTAGGATTGTTCTCATTTTTTTTTTTGGCACACTGTAGAGTTTGAAGGTATTTGGCCTTAGAAAGGGCCTAGTGTTTTAGATCCTGGGGAAATCCCTTTACCTAATGCCCCTATTGGCTATTTCTCTTGAGATGTCGTAACTTGAGCTCATTATACAATCATAAAAGGGCTAAACTTATTGAAGTCCAATATTATTTCATTTGGAAAGTAATTGAAGAAGATATGATTTAATAGATAAAGGTAGAAACTAAGGAAAATAATGTACTTTTTTTTTTACACATGCACCCCACACCAACCCATGCACACACACCCCGCACTCACGCCGTAGTGAGATTTCACCACCTATGGGACTTGAACCCCATACCTTATGTTGAAACTCCTGGGAGCCTACCACTGAGGTAAGGATAAGAACCTAGAAAAATAATGTACTTACAAAAATGGTTCATGTGGAGAAAATAGATGGGATCGTAACCTCTCTGTGCTTCAAAAAATTGAGATCATGGTGGTTTGGCAAGGTAAGGAAGTGACTTTACCATCTAGTGTGTGATGTCAAAATCAATGTCACTTGTTTACTCTTTTCGAGCGTATTATAACTCATATAATCATTGAGTGGAATTCAATGTAGGGAATTTAACAAAAACCTACCTATTTGATATAGAATTTACATTTTGGCACCTTTTCAAAAGAAAGTTCTCAATGAGCCACCCCATTATTTTAATTATCATTAGAATGCCTTTTGTCGTAATTTTTAATAGAAATTGAGGTTGACCATGCGAGCAAAGGGATCGGCGACTTGGTGGGCCCCACCATGATGCTTATGTAAAATCCACCTGACCACCAAGTGTCTCACCCCATGTGAAGCCCTACGGTCCAAAAATTAGCCCCATCTATGATTTAGCTGGACTACATGATTGGAAACAATATACCTGCAATGCTCACCTTCTGAACTGTTTCCCTTAGTATGGCCACCTAAAATGTAGATGGGATTGATTTTTGGAATCCAAACCTAAATTTGTGTGACATATAATAGTTGGAGTGAATTTCATATAATCATCATGGTGGAGCCTGTAAAAGAAAATGAGGTCATGGCAACCATCTTTATCCTAGCTGTTTCCTTTGGTGCGGGCCCACCTGAATCATAGGCTAGCTTAACATTTTTGCTACACATCTAATGGACGAAGTGGATTTCACATACACGTCAAGGTGGGCCCTAAAATATCCAAGGTCCATGTTTCCACTCAACTATTCAATCAAAAGCCTATGCGAAAAAAAAATCAGCCAGACTTGTGACTTAAAAGGGCTACATAAAAAAATGGTTGATAGAGTGACGTTTACCTTTGATTTTTTACATGACACGCTGTGATTATTATTTGAAATCCACTCCAACCATTAGAAGTCACACCAAAATTTAGGCCGGGGTCACAAAGGTCAATCCCATAGGTGATTTAGGTAGGCCACACCAAGGGAAACAATTCAAAAGGTTAGCTTCATGTGATCTAGCTGAATGACCGATGGAGCTGATTTTTGGTCCCTGGGCCTAACATGAGGTGACCACCTTGTGATCAAGGTGGATTTCACACAAACATCACAGTGGAGACCACCCGAACCACCAATTGTTAGCGCGGCCAACCTTAACTTTGGTTAAAAAATATAACAAAAGGTACTTTAATGGTAATTACTTAAATTAATGGGATAGCTTATTAAAAACGTTTTTTAAGTAAATTATTTTTTAGTAGTTATTTTTTTCCTTTTTTTGTAAAATTTCATTTTATGCATATTTTCACCTTTGCAAAGGTATTTTAGACATTCTATTCATATAAATTTGAGTTCTTTCATGTGAGGATGGTGAAAAAGACGGGTATAAAGAAAAGCGTTTTTCTTTGGAATGAGATCCTATGAGTTGGAGATTACCCCAAGAGTTTCTTTTCTATTCCTTCACATCCTAGAAGCTGCATTCTAATTTTTGAATTTTATATATATATGGGAAATGGTACTATAAGGTTTATTGTGAAATCCTCAAAACTGTGCTTTTACACAGTCCACCGACCGGTTGGTCAGTGGACAGATATGCACAGGGGCCTGGACAGGCTTCTGGAGGGTCTTAGACTGGTTGGCTGACCGGTCTGTTGGAGGCTCCGACCGGTCGCCCAATCGGCCGAATTATGGGCAGCAACACATGAATTTTGAAGAAACTCACTGGGCTATTTTGGTCGATCGGCGACCAGTCGGCCGAGTCGTCGTGTGGGATTTGAAACTTTGTGCGGTTTTCACGCTACAAGTTTCCAAATCCAGATTTTCTTCTATATAAACCTTTCCTAATCGTGGTAGGCATCAAGTTAAGCAATACCTAGGTGATCTAAACGAGATTAGGATTTTGGGGAGAGAGGTTTGAGTGCTTTGTTCATCTTTCAGATCTACTTGTGCAGATTAGCTCTGTAATCATCTGAGATTCATAGTGGAGGTGTCGCTTTGTGCCGTGGTTTTTTCCCGCAATGGTTTTCCACATAAGACTCATTTGTCTTTGCGTTGATTGCTTGTGTGGCTGTGTGGTGATTGTTTGATCTTCTTCGGTGCTTCCGCTGACCGGATTTCCAATGAGGTCGATCTCATGGTAAGTTACTATGAGGTCAAGCTGTGTGGGCCCCACCATGATGTGGATTAGAAATCAACACCGTGCATTTGATAGGTCCCCTTTACGTTATGGTATATAAAAAAATCAGCCGTATATGGAACTCAGGTGGGTCATACCATCTACAACCATGTGAAGACATGCCTAAAACATCTAAAAGCACTTGGTGGGGCCCTCCTTAGTTTTTGGATTCAACTGAAACTTGGTCTGACCCCTCATCCACATGGGACACACACAATGGATGGGCTGGATTTGTGAACCACATCTCAATGGACCCAACAAACAATCATGAAGGTTTTAATGGGCTGGTAACCCCTGTCAACTGTTGTTTGTGGTGTGGCCCACTTGAGCCATGGATTGACTTGATTTTTAAGCCCTTAGCCCACCATGGAATGGTGCATCTTACTAATGGGGTAGATGATCAACACACATCACGATGGGGCCCCACATAGCTCAACCTCATGGGAAGTTAACATGAGGTCGACCTCATAGAAACATCTCCCCCCCCCCCCCCCCCCCCCCCCCCCCCCCCACACACACACACACACACACACGGATATATATATATATATATATATATATATATATATATATATAGCGGCATTGGAGGTGGAATGGGATGCTATATATATATATGCTCACCAGTGCACCAGTTCTCACGAGAACTCGTGAGTACTTTTTGAAGACTCATCATATGTGATCGATGTGAGCCAACAATCTAAGTCGTCCATGTGATGCCTAACTTTCTACCTAATCTAAAACTCTAGTGGGTTGTTGTAGAGAGAGAGAAAGAGAGAGAGAGAGAGAGAGAGAGAGGTCCGATTGAGAGCCCATTTAAGTAATCGGACCTATTTTAAGATCCAAATCCGGACCATTTAAATAATTGGACCTATTTTAAGATCCAAATCCGCATTATACTGATTCAGATGGAATTGGATCTCGGATCTGACCGGCTCCATTGAGAGCCCTACCAACAAGCACTTTTAGATGTTTTAGCCATGTATTCACATGGTTTTAGATGGTATGTCCCACCTATGATCCGTATATGGCTGATTTTTGGGATGTCCCATAGCCTAAAGGGGACCCATCAAATGCACGGTGTTGATGCCCGACACACATCATGGTGGGGCCCACACAGCTCGACCTCATGAAAAGTTCCCAGGAAGTCGACCAAATAGCACCATTTCCCATATATATATATATATATATATATATATATATATATATATATATTTGTTTTCCCACAATAATGATGATGTCTTAAAAGGGATTTCAAGGTTGTTGGCGGTAGAATTGGAGGTAGAATGAGATGTTACTAGATGTGCAATTCTTGACGGGTTGGGTGCTACACTAATGTGTAATTTCTTTTAAATAATAGTGGATACATTTGCTTATTGCTTTGCCAGTAAATGTAGGCCATTGTAGTGAACCATGATCGTCAAAGCCCATGAATGCGGGCCATTGTAGTGAACCATGATCGTCTCTTGTGGATTGTAATTATATGCTGATGCGTTTTTCTCAAATTAATTTTTTTCGTATTTTATTGCACATGGTTTGCTTGAATCAGTTACCGGTTTGCGGTATGGGTGTTCTTTGCTACAAAACGTTGGATATTTTCATTTTTAACCGTCCAATAAAAGTTCACCAATCTAATAGTTGGATAATCAAATAGATGTAATCTTCAGTTATTAATATATCTAAATATAGAAACGCAATTTGAACAGTTTAATTTGACTTAATTATATGCAACATGTACAATTTCTAAGTAATTCTAAATAGCTGAGTATCATCCATCACACTATCTCAGAGTATCAAAAGTTTTTCTCATACGAAGATGGGCAGTTGAACAGGCAGTCCCCTTGAAACTGAACGAGTTGTCCAGTTACTGTGCACCAATGGTTTAGTGGGCCAACCTGGTCGTACCGATATATATATATTCACCTGTTGTGTCTCACCTAGATTTTGGTATAATTTGAGTCTTTAATGTGTCACGTAATACTTCGTCGGGGCCTTGGGCACAGATGACTAGTTTGGATGACATATACACAACACAGTGGACCCCACATTCAGTCTGGAATTTTCTACGGTGGGCGTTGCATCCCCAATGTCCTCCATTGTTCCATTTGGTATGGCCTGTTGAATTTCTGACCTCAGAAATAAAATAATTAAATTGAAAAAAATTGAATTATAGGACAGGTTGAACCACGGAAAAACACACTGTCCTTGAAGCGTAATTCACCCCTATTCAAATTACTTTGAATCTGTTGTTAGGTTGCATGCGGATTGCTTTCAGGATATGACGAGCCTTATGTGGTTTTGCGTTCAGCAAAAATGAAAAGACCACTATGGAACTCAATAACACAATCTCTGGTAGAAATGAAAAAGAAAGAGAGAATAGAGTGTGGCGTTCTTTTGCAACTAGTAGACCACTTCTCTGGTCTAAGTGGTTAGGTTCGTATGAACCAAACCGTGAGGCTAGATCACTTTAATTGGAGGTGATGATTCAGTAGTAAACTTGAGATGGTTGTGATTATTGTTGTGAAATGAACTAGACCTGTCCGGTTTATATAGGCAAGGGTGGCTAACAGTTTTGGTCCAAAGCTATAATGGTACTAGCCGTTTTCTGGCTATTGGGAGAAACTAGCCGTTTTCTGGCAGTTTCTGACCGTTGTGCATGTGGGAGTTACACCTGCATGCTGGTTGTTTAGATTCAGTAGCTAGCCGTTTTCTGACTGTTGGGCTAGCCACATGCAGCTGTTATTGCTTGGTTTGGACTGTTACTGCATGAGTAATTACACGAGTCTATCTAAGTAGCCCTTCAGCTCTCTATAAAAAGTAGATAGGTCTCTCTTTCAGACCTCCTACCTACAGCACCTCCTTTGTTCCGAACCCAGCCACCTGACCTACTACCTAGCCTCTGTCGCACCAGTCTCACTCCGGTCCATGAGGTCGCGACCCATCTGCGATACAATGCGCACGTGCGAAGTGCAAAGTGCGCCACTAACACCTCTATAGCCACACTACCTCACATGCCCACTCCCTCGCACCGTGCCCGTGCCCGTGACCGAGATCGAGACCGAATCCAAGTCTGAGTCCGAGACCGAGACCGAGCTCGAGCCCGAGCCCGTGCCCGTGTCTGAGCCCAAGCGTGTAAGACCCGTACCCTGATTAACTGACTGTACGCATAGTTTCCGATGTCGGTACATCCCGGACTAACCGGATCGATGATCTCTAATCACAACCCTGTTTTAGC
This sequence comes from Liriodendron chinense, assembly GCA_003013855.2. Lineage (NCBI taxonomy): Eukaryota > Viridiplantae > Streptophyta > Magnoliopsida > Magnoliales > Magnoliaceae > Liriodendron > Liriodendron chinense. The sequence continues at coordinate 50,446 of PVNU02002331.1, forward strand.
ACAACAACGACCCGAGACTTATACCCTAGCAACCGCACAGGCGTCGCGATTCCACCGTCGCGAAGCACGCTCCATTTCGATACTCAATTTAAAAGTTGTAGTCTTTAGTGCAATCTGAGGTGGACCGTGTGTGGCGTGGGCCCCACTTGCACGTATCTCGAGATTATCCCATCAATCACTAATTAATCAAATCAACACATCAATCAAATCCATCCCATCAATCCCATCTCTCCCCCCCTGTTAAAGACAACCTATACTCATTAATGCCCCTCCCATCAATCATTACTTCTCCCTCCACCAAAGTTAACATGAACCATACTCCTCCCATCCACCACAAACCCTTATAAATTCCCAATCCCATACGTAGCCATCTTCACTTGTTAGGAAGAAAGAGAGAGAAAAGATTAGAGATGTAAAAGATATTAGAGAGAATGAAAATATTAAGAGGAGATTAGAGAGAGAGAGAGAGAGAGAGAGAAAGAAAGAAAGAAAAGATAGATTTTCAAGGGTTAGAGAAAGGGTTGTGAGAGATTTGGAGTTGGATTAGGAGGAAGAGCCATCCGAGCTATCCGATCATCAATCCAGCCTGATCCGACCGTTCAACATCATTGTGAGTGCATCCCCTTTCCCCTTTAGATTTTCGTGTAGAAGCAAGGGCTCGAGTGAGGCCCACCATTTTAATGGTGTGGATCTCGCTTGATGACCCGTTTTAAGGCAACGGGTGGGGTGTATGTGTAATGTATCCACGCACCTCAACCATCTTACTGGATCATTGAGGACACAAGTCCGAGGCGTATTAAACGTACAAGCCTCTGTGAAGTTTTCGTGTTTTGTTTAAATTGTTTATGCATTTTTGGGAGGGCACAATTGTGGACCCCACCTTGATGCATGTGACTAATCCGTGCCATCTATCTGCTTTCCAAGGCCATTTTAAACATTGGCCACAACAAAATAGCCAAATCTAAATCTCAGGTGGGTCGCACCATGGAAAATAGTGGTACCAATGGTGCCTATTGTTGGAGCCTTTCTATACCCACCGTGGTTTTACACCACGAAAACTGACCAAGCCAGGGCTCATTAGGCCCACCATCAGCTGGCCTGCCCAGTGGAAGGACTGGATTTCTCTCATGGACCCCACCCCCTTGTTTATTTAAAAATAAAATATAAATAGTAAAGGAGTAAATAAAGTAAGAAAGAGGAAGCTTGCTGGAGTGTGACGGAAGGTGGTTTTTGGGCTTGAAAATGGCCCCACGCGTGGGAACCAATATGTTATATCCACGCCGTCCATCTGTCTCTCCATATCATTTTAGGCCAGGGGCTGAAAAATGAAGAAGATTCAGATCTCAAGTGGGCCATGCCGCAGGAAACAATGCCCACTGTTAAAACCTTCTTAGGCCCTTTGTTATGTTTTTTTGCTACGTATCATACTCCAAATCAGATCTCTTTGGCCCCGGCATGAGCTAGACAACCCAATGGATGGATTGGATATCTCATGTGGACCCCACCTCGTGGATAATAATAATAATAATAATAATAATAAGAAGAAGAAGAAGAAGAAGAAGAAGAAGAAGAAGAAGGATGCTGGACAGTTAGCGTCCGGGAGAGGCGGAAGCCCTCTATGGGCGTGAAAAGGTGGCCCACTCATGGGATCCACCATGTTGTCTATGTATTATCCACCCCATCCATTCGTTTTGTCAGATCGTTTTCAGGTCTGGGTCCAGAAATGGGATGGATCGAAATCTCAAATGGGCCACACCATGGGAAACAGTTGGGACAGAAATGCCCACCATTGAGACTTTCCTATGGCCCACCATGATGTTTTCTTGCCATCCAATCCTGTTGATGAGGTCACACAGACCTGTATGAATGGACCACACCAATATCATCTTGATCCATAGACCGTGTGGGCTCCACTATGAGAAAATAGTGGAGATTGAACGGCTACCATTGAAGCCCTCCTAAGGCACACCTTGATGTTTGTTTGCCATCCAGACCTGTGATGAAGGGGAAAACATAAATACCAACTTGATTCAAAACTTCCTGGGCACCACTCTCTGGGCAGCGTGCTTGGGCACGCTGGCCCAGCAGGTGGCCCACCCCATGGGTCCCACGTGATGCATGTGTTTGATCCAGGCCGTCCTCTCTTGGGCCCACCTATTATGTATAGGTTTTATCCATTCCACCCATTTGTCCTTGCATATCATTTGAGGCTGTGGGCCGCCCCAAGATGAGATAAATCCAATCTCAAGTGGACCAATGACAGAGAACAATTAGGTCGGGTCGAGACCCAACCATGGGGCTACCGTATGATGCCCACCATGATGTATATGTCTAGCCATCCATTAAGACTGCCTTGATTGTTGGACTTGATCCCAATCGTCCAAATGAATGGACCACGCCATGTTATATGGCCTTGAGATCACCTTAGTATACGTGTTCAAATTACCACGTTTCCCATCCCGTGGATCCACCTTGGTGAATCCTTGTGTAAATATCTGTTAAAAGATCACATAGATATGGATGCATGGAAATCTCCAAAGTCTGATTGATCCAAGTCATAGGATTCACCTTGTTAACTCACCTCGTTGAATTGCCTTGTCAGCTCACCTTGTCGATTGACCCTATCGACTCACCTTGTTAACTCACCTTATCGTATACCTTTATGATTCATCCCGTGAGGTGCGTCCTACCCTTATACCCAGCCATTAAGACCACGATGTCGTGTATCCCATCCACATAGTCCATTTACCTTTTGGGACGAGTATGCAGTCCATCCTCGACATTGGTATTTTAGTTAGACCATCCACTGTGTGGATACCTATCTTGATCTATGGGTTGGATCCGTCGTCTTTCTTGGAATCTCATTGTGTTGACCATCCGCTTTAAGACTATCCTATCATTTATGTTAAACTGTCATGTTGCTTATTTAATTTATAGCCCATCCTATGGTATGTGTCTCATATCCATGTCGTTCCTCTTATGGGCCATCCATTGATGTGTTTCTCGACTATACTGTCGAACCATGGGGCACAGCACGATTTTGTATATCCTACCCTCGGTTGCCCGAGTAGGGTTCACCTTCAATATGTCGGCAGTGTATTCAACAATTCCTTTTCTTTTGAGCCATGTTGATGTTGAGGTTGATCCACACCATTCAATTGTTGGACCTTCTACATTATTGTATACCATCCATCTATGGTTCCACCTCTATATGTTTTCTTGTGTTATAAGTAAATTATCTTTTTATGTTGTTTTTAGTATGTCTGTTGCCACACGTGGTGTTGTTTGGAATACTCTTATGCGATCTATATACTATATGCTTTGACGACCACCATGCATGTGTAATGAGTATGCATCTTAAATCACCATTGTTAGTTGGGGACCACTAGGGCATAAATGCATTCATAAAACATTCGAGATATAGTCGCATAAATGTAATTCACGTGCCCTCCATCGCGAACTTCTCCAATAGGTATGAGACTATTCGAGGATAGGAGTTTATCACCTTGGCTTACACTGTATGGTAGGAATGGCTTAGCATACCTTGTAGCCCTTGGTGTGAGATTCCCTGGCTAGCGACATCCCGCACTATGACTCGACCATTCATGTGTCCCCTCATCTTAACCATATCTCAAATAGGGTGGACTAGATTGCTTCATTGCCTTCGTGGTAGATTGACCACTTGTTGGCACTCAGATTGTATACTTGACTCATGCATCATGAATGCTTGGCTCATTTGATTATCTTGTATCAACTAGCCATAGCGGCTGTGATTGTCGTGCAATACTGTAGACACCCCACCTGTATGCTTGATGACTTCATCTCGGACTTTCAGAGCCCATTCTGGCTTCATTCTTCGAAGTTTTTGCTTCACTGGCTTCATATCTGCCTTGGTTGGCAGATGGTGTACAACGAGCTCTTCATCGAGCCCCGGCATGTCTTCATATGAGAACGCGAAGTTGGACAATCTTGGAGCTAGGAACTCTATCATTTTCTGTTTCATCTCAGGTGGCAACGATTTTCCAATGCGTACTTCCCTAGGGATCTCAGGCGTCCCCAAGTTTACTATCTCGAAATCATCGGCTACAACATTGGCTTTAGATTCGAACTTTTTGAGGAGATCCTCAAGTTCGGGAGCAGGATCATCATCTTCCTCGTCCCGAGCTTCGTCCAGACCCATGAGCTCGAAGTCTAATTCGATGTCGAAATCATATGATTCGACTTCAAACTCATGCGACTCTTTAGACGAACTTGGCACACTATTGAATGCAGGGAAAGAAATATTTTTGATTTTTGAGATTTTTCTGAAATGGAAATCTAGATGTTTGTTTTTTTGAAAGTTTTTTATTTTTTTGGCTTTTCGAAATTCAGGGACTTTGAACAAGCGGGCATTGCAGACCATGATTGATCCCAACTTGTTCCAAAGTTCCGGTCGCTGCCTAAACAGGCGTTTTTTTTTGGAAGCCAGAGCCCTCAGATGGCTCTTTGGCTGATTCAAAAGTGAGGGGAACAGATGACCATTCAGGACCCCACACTTCCTCCCCTGAAGAGGTGGGGGTTGATGATTTGGGCGAAGAGTCACGATCTGGCCCAATGACCATGACTTCTTGCTGGTCAGGTTCGAGATCTGAGTCGTACTCAGTCCCTCCCGGATCACTTACCTCGCATTGCAGTTCGTCTGGTTCCACAGCTAGACACAAGTTTGGAACCTGGACATCAGACCAATCTAGGGCTGGCCACTTCCCTTTCTTGGTCCAATGGATGGGCTGCTTCTGCCCCTGGCTGATGATTGATGATGTTGACTTTGCAGAGATGGGCAAGTCGTGCCCCTTGCTAATTGGTGATGAGATGGGCGAGTCGTGCCCCTTGCTGATTGAAGTGGGCAGGTTGTGCCCCTGCTGATTGAAGTGGGCAGGTTGTGCCCCTGGTTGATTGAAGTGGGCAGGTTGTGCCCCTGGTTGAGAAGTGGGCAGTTGTGCCCCTGGTTGGGAGCAGGTGTCAGAGTAACCTGGTCCTGAAGCTGCTGTATTTGTCTTCCTTCTTCGTCTTCATCATTTCCTCCTTCTTCTGGAGGCTTAGAGGGTTCGAGAATCTGATCCCATCGAATGGGGGGCCACGTGGCCCAAACTAGGCTCATCGGGAGGCCTTTGTGTAGTGCAGTCGGTTGATTCCCTCCTGGATCTTTGCAAGGTTCTCCTGGCTTGACGAATTGGATGGGTGAGCACCGAAATTTCTTCCTTCTCTTGTCCATGAAGGTTGCCCTGTATCCGAGTCCCCACTTGCGTTGGTTATATACTAGCGATACCTTTCTGGACTTGAAGTGATTCTTCATTCGGTATTTGAGGCTCAGACGCTCTGCCGGTGAAAAGACACGGTCCACCCTTATCGGTTCTGGATTGGCGATAGAGTTCACAGTCTCGAATTCGAAACTGTGAAACGGGATGTCTTCTTCAGAGTGCTGGATATCGATGACCGGGATGTCTGGTTCAGTGGCAGTAGCATTGGAAGGAATGATGAGCTCCTTCTCTGCATGGATAGAGATCACTTGATTTCCACAGATATACTTCACTCGTTGATGCAGGGTTGATGGCACAGCTCCAACCTTGTGCAGCCACGGTCGTCCGAGCAGCATGTTGAAAGAGGCTGATATATCCAGGATTTGGAATGTGATGGTAGACTTCTGGCCTATCTGTACCTCTATGTCGACTTCCCCTTCCACTGATCGGCGGGTGTTGTCAAATGCTCTGACGCATATGGTGCTGGGTCGGAATGAAGAAGGACTGATTCCCAGGCGTTCCGCGGTCTTGAGTGGGCAGACATTTAAGCTTGAGCCATTATCGATAAGGACCAGCGGAACACAGAGGTCTTTGTATCGTAAGGCTATGTTGAGGGATCGCCCATGATCTCGTCCCTCTGGTGGCAACTCATTATCGGTGAAGGTGATGGCGCGCGGAGCCAGTAGCTGTCCAATCATCAATGCAATCATCTCTGGTGCCGTATCGGAGGAGACATGAGCATCATTCAAGGTCTTGGCAAACATTTCTCGGTGTATGCGAGATGTGCAGAGTAGCTCCCATACTGAGATTTGTGCAGGGATTGACTTGAGCTGAGTTGCCACATCGTATGCGGCTTCATTTTTGCTGCCGAGGCCTGAGAGGACGCCTTTGGGATCTCCTCTGTTTTGATTATCTCTTCGGATGCAACGCCCGTTGGGATTCATGTTTCCCACTTCCGCACATTCTGGATAGTGCCATGGAACCTCTTTGTAGTTTTCCTCCCTTTTGCCTTCTAGGACCACTGGTTCTTGCAACGGTGCTGGTGTGGGTACCAGATCTTCCTCGTATAGAGCTTTTGCCTTGAGAACTACATTGTTGCCTGTGCTGAAGGGGTAGTATCGAGGCTTGTCTTCATAGACCACATAAGGTCGTGGTCCTGGCTTGACTGTTCCTGGGGCAGGAGGCTCCCATGGAATGAATACTGGTCCTCTTGATATGGCAGGAGGTTTCTCTGTTCGTCCGAGCTGCCGTAGCGTGATTGATATGCCTCCGGGACTTGCCCCTTGCAATATGACAGGCTTGACTGGAAGAGATCCTTCCAAGACAACGGGCTCTTGCTGCTGATGAGTGTAATCCTTCCATTGCGGATTGGATTGTTCTGGAGTTGCCCCTTGCAAGATGACAGGTTCGTATGTGGGCTCAATGTATGATTGTGCTCCTTCCAGGACGACTGGTTCCCAGCTTGAATGGTTGTAAGGTGCCCCTTGAACAACTGGTATATCGTATGGAGGTGCTCCTTCAAGCACTACTGGCTCGGAGATTGAAGGAAGAAAGGGACTTGCCCCTTGCAAGACTGGAGGAGGATTTGTTGGCTCATAGGTGTAGGCATGAATGGACTGAATAGGGGAGAAGAAGCGATCGATATGGTCCCCTTCTTCTATACTATTGACGGCAGGGCCACGAGACGAACTGGGGTCCGTTGGATGCTGAGGCAGAGGATTCTGAAGGATGTTGGTGGAAGCTGCTGGAGAAGTTCCAGGGACCGAGATGACGATCTTGCGGTCATCAATCAGGTCTTGTATGGCATTTTCAAAGTATAGCATCGATCAGTGGCGTGGCCACGTCCTTGATGGTAGGCACAGTACTCATTTTCTCGGTAATTTGGAGGCAGAGGATGAGGCGGAGGCCTAGGTGTCATCAGAGTGAGTAACTGCTTTTGTACCAGCGTAGTCATGATTTGACTAAGTGGTTGACTGAGTGGAGTGAACTTCCTGAACTCCCTGTAATTCTGCCTGTTCTGGTATGAGTATTGGCCATTTCCCCTGAACTGCTGCTGTTGTCGAGGTGGCTGTGGCTGAGGATTCGGTTGTGGCTGATATCGCTGAGGCTGATGCTGAACTTGATTCTGCTGATACTGTTGACGTCCTTGTGGGGGAGCACGTTGATTTCCTTGAGCAGCGGTGTTGATGTTGTTTACCTCTGTTGGGCGGGGAGGAGAACCATTGCGGTTTCCATTCCCGTGCCCGATAGGTCTTCCTTCCACTCTGTTCCTCTTGACTGGAGTGGCTTGATGAGGCCATGGGGAGATCGTCCCGGCCCGGATTCCTGCTTCAACTTGCTCTCCAGCACGGATCAATTGTGAGAAATTCGCATATGGATGCGAGATGAGATACCCAGATATGCCTGGGTATGTTGAATGAACAATCATGGAGATTTGTTCTTCATCGTCGATGGGTGTCCGCATTCTGGCTGCCATAGCTCGCCAACGTCCCACATAAGCTGATAGTGTTTCATCACTCCTTTGCCTGAGTGCTGCAAGGTCGGCTCTTCTGGGTGCCATGTTGAGATTATATGCGAATCTGTCGACGAAAGCCTGGGAGAGCTGTTCCCATGTTCTGATGCGGTGGCAGTCCAATGAAGTGTACCAATCTAGGGCATCGCCCTTCAGAGATTTTTGGAACAATCGAATGAGGGCCCCTTCGTTTCCTGAGATTGCACTCAGCTCTCCACAGAAGGCCTTGAGATGTGCTGTGGGACAACCGCTGCCGTCGTATCTTTTGAACTTTGGAACCTCAAAGTTTTGAGGTACGAGCATCTGGGAAAGGACACAAGTCTCTGAACTTGGTCGAAGGTAAGTCGATTCCTTGCTGTCGCTGAAGCTGATTTTGCAAGATCTGGAACTGCTCCCGCAACTCGTCCAGTCCTGAGTGATCTGTTCGAGCGACTGGTGCCTCCTGGAGTAAGGCACGTTCTTCTTCGGCATAGTGGTCGATGTCTTCGACCCTATGGGCTTGCTGAAAAGCAACCGCGGGTTGCTGAAATTGGTTTGATGATTGAACTGGATTCTGATGAACTTGAGCTTGAAATGATGGTAACTGAACTGGAGACTGTACTGAAGGTTGAACTGGAACTTGCTGGAAATTAACTGGATTTTGCTGAATTGAAGATTGCTGGAAATTAACTGGATTTTGCTGAATTGAAGATTGCTGGAAATTAACTGGATCCCATCGGCGGGGATGTGCTGGAATTGAAAAGTGCTCCTGTTTGCAGGAGGCTGAGATGCTGGGAAGTGACCCCCTTGTTGGGTATTCGCCACTGTCCGCTGATTGATGTGGGCTTGACACTGACCCCCATTGTGGGCATTCGCCAGTGCTGTCCCTGTTGCTGGAAATTGAATTGAAATCCCATCGGCGGGGATGTGCTGAAATTGAAAAGGTGTCCCATCGGCGGGGACTGCTGAGATCTACTGAGATTGTTGTTTGCAAGATTGACTGGAAGCTGACTGGATGTTCCTGCAACGGAGGTGCTCTGAGATGGCCTTGTCGTCGCAGGAAGATATTGAGAAGGATGCCCCACAGCGAAGGGCTGAGATGGCTGCTGTCGGTAGTCTTGGGCAGACTCCGATGGTTGTGCTTGATTTGAACTGGAGGCCGGGAGGACCCGGCATGGCTGCTGAGCTTGCTGAACTGGGCCAACCTGATTGTTGGTGCTGCGGTGGTTTGTGCTTGCATGAATTGCAAGAGCATTTCTTGCATTGCTCTCATTCCTTGTGCCAATTCTTGTATGATTGGCGTATTGTCAACGGGCTGTTGCGCTGGAGGTTGCGCTTCGGTCATTTCGAGAGCAGGGAAGTGATGAGTTTCTTCTTCGTGGTCGGACATGGCTTGCTGAGCCCGAGTGCGGATTATGCTGCGGAAGGGAAGTTGTCTCCGCGTACGTTGAGCCCGAGGAGGCGCAATGGTGAGGACTGTACTCTACTCTTTTTGGGTTTTGGGATTTTCTATTTTTTTTGTTTTGGAATTTTCTATTTTTTTGTGTTTGGGTTTGGGTAGAATGCTATGCAGATGAGATTGTATGAGGATTAATGACTTTCAAGTACGGGAAGGATTCTGTTTTCAAGTTGGATCACGACTAGTGGGACTACATCCCCAGCAGAGTCGCCATTCTGTGGACCCTCGCCGATTTCTCCGCGCTCCCACACGACGTCGTTCTCCCTTTCCTTTCGGAAGAAGAAGAAGAAGAGGTGCGTGAGTGCGAAATCGCCGTTTGTGCCACTGGCTTGCCTCGTTCTCGAGGGCTTCGTTTGGTTGTCGTATTGAGCTGGATATGTTTAAATGAGTTTATATAAGACCAGAGTCGCCACTAGCCAGTTACTTCGAATCTACAGTCGGCTAGACCCCGTAGAAACGTTAGAGAAGGGAATCCGAAGATTCCTTCCTCTAAAATGACTCCTGTTGATCTGCGGTCAGAGATTCAAGGTAAGGGATCACGGTTACAGGGTGGGAAGAGGTTAAGCACCCCACACACTGCCCGTACCGAAGTACGGTCTCTACTTCACAGAATCGATCGATACTTGAAAGTCTAGTTTAATCCTCGTATATTCTCATGTATGAATGATGCATGAATGCGGGTCTGAACAGTAAGAGTTTCTGATGGGCAGGTTCCAACAACGGGCAAGCCCAGAGCGTACGCTCGAACTGACAGGTGCTTAATGTAAGACGTATGCAGTGTGCTTGAATGATCAAGGTGTTTTATGGTGAAGCATGAATGCAGGTCTGAACAGTAAGAGTTTCTGATGGGCAGGTTCCAACAACGGGCAAGCCCAGAGCATACGCTCGAACTGACAGGTGCTTAATATAAAGACATATGCATGTGTACTTGACGGATCAAGGTGCTAGTAGTGAAGCAGGGGGGTTGGAAGAAAAGTAAATGTTGCACTTATGCTAGATGCAATGAGATGATGCTGGAAAAAGAGTAGCTGGATGGACGGAGGTGTCGCAAGGGTTGGCTTCGAGTGGCTGGATCAAGACTTGATGGCTTGGGAGGCTTGGACCAGTGGTCAGGCTGGGCTGGACCAGGGTTAGACTCTCCTCACTCGGGCTCTCCTTGGTGGAAAAATGGGCTAAAGGGTGGAGAGATGGACTCAGAGCTCTCGGGCTGAAATGGACTCGAATGGCCTCTTGAAATGAGAAGGGGAGGGGGGTATTTATAGCAGCGAGAGGGCATTCTCGTAATTTTTCCGGGCGGCCTGCCATGGGCCGCCCGTACGGCCGCTCCTCGGTTTCCAGCGAGTACGGCCGTTCCCTCGGGGCTGCTGTTGGACTCGCTGGTGACTCAGTGAGTTGACTCAGCGGGTCGACTCGGTGGTTTGACTCGACGGGTTGACTCGGTGTTTTGACTCGACGGGTTGACTCGACGGGTTGACTCAGCGGGTTAACTCAGCGAGTTGACTCAGTGAGTTTGACTTTTTTTGGGATTTTTTGACTGGCCTTTTTTATGGGGGGTTTTTCAGGGTGGTGTTTAGGACTGGGTTGACTGGGTTCAGGCTTGAACTGGGCTATGGAATGGGGCTTACAAGGGTGAGTTTGGCTGAGTTTGGACTTGGGATTTGGGGGTATGGTCCTCCGTTCAACCAGCTATCTCTACCAACAGTGTAGCCGAA
>PVNU02002332.1:0-60365 GCA_003013855.2 Liriodendron chinense
AATTGACAATGAACAGATTACAATAAACATCCAAAACGTCCATATCCACATTTTCAATATTTGGACAGCTCAATCAGTTTGAATTTTGGACCTTCTCCATCCAAAACCTAGACTGCAATTTGGATGGTCTGGATGGCAATACATACTTTGCACACCAAGGGAGCATAAGCTGCGTCTTGAAAACGGTGGTGAACTGGCATCAATGTCGTCACCTTTTTAAAAGGAAGATGGGGTCCATATTCCTACCATATTTCACCACCATTTTAAACCACACATGAATAGCTTCAGGTGAATCTGAACCATCCAAATCATTGACCCAATGGTGCATAACTCAAAATTAAATTAAGAAGATGATAATAACCATCTGATTGGCCGTTGTACACCTACTATTTTTCTATTCACCCAATTAAATGAGTTCGATTTCTTGGTCAATGTGATTTTCAAAACAATCTTAGCTCCACCACATGCCCTGAATTTGAACGGCAGTGATGACAACAGACAAGTCCCATGTGTGTGTGAGGAGTATCAGCCACCAACTTCCCTGAAAGGGTAGCCCTTGTCCCGGGTGCGTGTGAGAAGTCTAAGTCACCAACTTCCCTGAAATGGTTTAACATGAAATATGAGTCACCATCATTTTAGAAAATGGTTGGTGCCTATAGAAAGGGTAGACCTTCAGAAAAGGGATGTGTGGTAGGATTTGATTGAATGAAGGCTTTGATTGGATGGCACGCTTTGTTCAACTAGCTCCAGCCTCACTCAAGATAGTGCAACCCTTAGTATGGGGCCCACCTTGATATATGTATTTTATATCGATGCCGCCCATCTGTTTTTTCAGATTATTTTAAGAAACGATCCCAAAAATGAATCAGATCAATTATCATGTGGACCACACCGTGGGAAACAGTGGTGATTGACGATTAATAAGCCACAGAAATTTTAGATCAGGCCGTTATTTTCTTTTTTCCTTCATCCCGGTTTATGTTACCTTATCAATTGATTGGATGGAAAAAACCATTATAGTGGACCCTAGAAAGTTTTTAATGGTAGGGTGTTCAATCAACACTGTTTTCTATAGTAGGGTCCACTTAAGATCTGAATTTCTTCATTTTTGGGCTCACTCAATAAAATTCTCTGAAAAAACGGATGGACAGTGTGGATATTGAATACATACATCAAGGTGGGCCCCGCGGTAAGAGCTTCACTGTCTTGGGTAAGGCCTAGGCCGCACGTAGTCCGCTAGCCAATCAAATTCTTTCCAAAGTCATCCAGGCACAGTAAGATTCACGTGCAATAGAAGGCGGATTTATTTGATACTCTAATTGTGCATGACTCTTGATACTCAGGCACTCAGAAAGACAACAAAAGCCATCTGTTAACTTACGCTAAACCAACTAAATTGTGGGGTTCACTGTTACTTACTCACAGTCCTAAGATCAGATCGTTGAATGATCATATATTGGTGGACACTTGTTTGTCGAAACAGAAACTTTGGATATTTTCATTTTTTAACCGTCCAATAAAATGTCTACCAATCTGATACTCAGTTATCAAATGAACCTAATTTTTGGTCCATTATATATCTAAACTCGATCCATAATTTGAATTTGAATTATTTTTATTCCACATATGCAATTTCTAAAGTAATTTTTAAGTGCCTGAGTATCATCCATGGCCAGAGTACCAATGTCTTTCTCAAAGGATGTTCGTTGGGTGGATAGAGAGTTTCAAAAGTCATCGTGATAAATGTGGTTGTCGGTAATTTATCGGAAGATTTTTAGATTCGGCGTTTTCTCGCGATATTTTCAGGAAAACCTGTCCAAATTAAAATTCTAAAGATATTCCTTATCAATTAATAAATAATTTAATTTTTTTATAGAAAATGTATAAATGATTTATTTTGGCCTTCTAAAGTTTTTGAAAATCTCGAGATATTATTAAGATGCTACCATTTGGTTCCATCGCAAGAATTTCAAAATATCGAAGATGTATTTCACGATAAAATGGTAGTTGGTGGAAAACGACACATGGGGAAAACTCGGGGCATCTCCAAGATCTCTGTATTCATTCTGGACACGTGGCGTGATTTCCTTGGTCCAATCGGTTTCTTTTCTTTGGATTCTTCTTTTAATGGGTTGTTGGAGACTTAAAGCTGCTGGTCGTGGAAGTGTATTTCTTTATTTGGAATTTAAAAATAACTACCTAGTTGACATGAAATTTACATTTTTAGTTTTTTTTTGTTTTTTAAGTTTTTAAAAAGCTATATCATTATATCATTAAATTTACATTTTTAGCATTTTTTTAAAAAAATTTCAAAAAGTTATTATCATTATATCATTAATGAACATAATTGTCATTCCTTTGGGTGATTGGCTCAGGTGGGCCATTGTGAACTTTACATGAAATCTACCCCAACTATCAAGTGAATGTTACGCAAGTGGGCCCAAGGGTGGAGCCACATAGGGGCAAGAGGGGGCAAATGCCCCCTAGTTTTCAGTAGTAAGAATTCATTGTTGACTGGTTCGTGGTGTGGTTCAATTGAGCCTTTAATCTGCTTCATTTTTTTGTTTCCTATCCTAAAAAAAGCAGGAAACACTGATGGACAATGTGGATTGATAAAAAAAATTAAAGTGGGCCCCACATAACTTCCCAGCGCATAATCTTTCTGCAAATGGCTTTGGCAGGAAATTGGCATCTAGACGCAGATCAGCTACCCCGGGTTTCAAGTGACATCACCAAGTTATATGGGTCCACCATGATGTATGTGTTGTATCCATAACGTTCAACCATTTAGAGAGATCATTTTATTGGGTTGAAAAAAAGAATGACACAGATCAAAAGCACAGATAGACCCATCATAGAAACAGTGGGGATAGTGGAACCCACCATTGAAATCTTCTTAGGGCCCACCATGATGTTTATTTGAGATCGAACCGGTTTATAAGTTTAAAAAGACATGGATGAAGGAAAAAAACAAATGTCAGTTTGATCAAAAAGTTCTGTGCCCTCAGAAATTTTTAATGTTAGGTGTTAAATCCTCACTGTTTTATGTGGTGGGTCCACTTGAGCTTTGGATCTGCCTCATTCTTTGGATCATGCCCTAAAATGATCTCTACAAATGGATAGACGGTTGTGGATACAACACATATCATGGTGGCACCAAAGAACTTTGTATCGTCACTTCCGTAGCCAATCTAGCCATTCAATGTGGATTTCCTGCCAAAGCCTTTCACAAGAAGTTTCACTGAGAATCTAAGTGGGGCCCACCGTGTTCTTTGTGAGAAATCCATCATGTTCATTCGTTCTATGAAATCATTCTAGTATTTGCAACAAAATATGAGCTGGATCCAAGAGTCAAGTGGGCCGAACGTGAGGATTGAACGTCCATAGTTGAAATATTGGTGGGGCTAGAAGTTTTGAATTAGGCTAATATCTTGCCCCTCCTAGAAGAAAATCCTGGCTCCGCCCCTTAGCTGGCCACATGATTAGAAGCATATAGGGCAATGCTTGCCCTCCAAATTATTTCCCATCAATATGGTACAAGTGAATTATGGATGCCTATGATTTTTTAGCTTACATGATTATCATGGTGGGCCTTGTAAAAATCAAAGGCACTAGTTGACCTGATTCTTTTTTCTCTATTACTAATAGGGAGTAAATGGATTAGTCTTAAATAAACATTACGATGGGCCTCGTCAAAATCAAGAGGCATCCATGTATTTTTATCTAAATAAATAATGTACAGTTGGAGAGGGACGTTGGGACTTGATTTTTGGCAAGGGTCATTGTGGTGTGTATGTAAAATCCACTCTGATCATTGGATGTTAATCCCAGATTAGGCCCAAAGCAAAGAAAAAAAGAGGCTAAGATTTGGGTGGGCCACACTGTAGAAAATAGTTGAGAGAGAAACATTAACCCAAGATTTTACAGGCCCACCATGATGATTATATGAAATTGACTCTAACCATTAGATATCACACTAAAATTTGCCTTTAGTGCCTTAAATCAAGCCCATTAGTCAGGTGGGCCACACTAAAGAAAAGAGTTTGGAGGGTGATCATTGCCCTGTACACTGTTTTCAATCACGCGGTCCACTTAAATCACAGATGGGGTTGTTTTTGGGCCTTTGGCCTACATAAGTTGACACACGTGGTGGTTAAGATGGACTTTATATGGACACTACGGTGGGGCCCAACCAAGAGCCAACCCATTTGTTGGCCTGCCCACCCTAAGCGACTTTTAGAGAAATGTAACAAAGGTATGGAATGCTAGTTATATCAATTCATGTAGCCTTTTGGAAACCTTTTTTAAGAGTATTGGATTGTAATTTCCATACTAATTAGGTTTTAATTTTATTTTTGTAAAAGTCCATTCTCCATTTGATACTCCGCAAGGAACCGAATTTGATTAGGCGGAGAAACACAAACTTCAGTGATGCCTTGATGTGGTGAGATTTGATTGGCCATAAATGCTGCTATCAGAGATGGGGCCACACAAAGAGGGAGTAGAATGGGCAGAGCCTCACTCACGATAAGGTTGTGATGTGGCGAGATTTGATTGGGCCACGTGACGCTGCCAGATATGGGGCTACACAAAGCATGTTTGAAAGTGGTTTTAGTTAAGCACGTTATCTATGATGTCACACGTGTTGGCCCACTCAAGCATCTCCACGTCAGAGCCATCCACTCCCACACAAAGCATGCTTACTTGGACATAGATTGCATACTAACCCTGCCGATGGTAGGTATTGGAAAAGTTGTGTGCCCCACCATGATGTATGTGTTTTATCCATGTTGTCCATTCATTTTGCTGGTTCATTTTAGGGCATGAGCCCAAAAGTGAGGCTGATTCAAATCTCATGCGGACTACACCATAGGAAATAGTGGTGATTGAATGCCTAACATTAAAAACTTCTTAGGGGCCACAAAATTTTTTGATTAAGCTGATATTTGTGTTTTTCCTTAATCCATGTTTATGTGACCTAAACAATAGGTTGGATGGCAAATAAACATTATAGTGTACCCTAGGAAGTTTTTAATGGTGGGTGTTTCATTAACACTATTTTCTTATGGTGTGGTCCGCCGAGATTTGGATGTGCCTAAAAAAATGAGCTGATAATATGGATGGACGATGTTGATAAAAGACATACATCATGTGGGGGCCGCATCAACTAGTAGCAAGGTCACTATTAGCAAGGTTAGTATGCAATCAACATCCTACCTGAAAGTGGTTTGGTTAAGTACGTACTCGATTGATGTCACATGGAGCTGGACCAATCGAATCTTGCCACATTAGGGCCTCAATAAAGTTAATTTTTCTCCTACCTCATCGAATTTGGTTCCCTCTAGAAAGTGTGATGGTTGAATGCTAGGCTTAGGAACCATACACATGGTAAAGATTAGGTGAAGTTATACCACCTAAATTGTGAGACTATCTATACTTAGGTCCTCATTCGAATTGAGATAGAATGAATGACCTTCAACTCTAGTTAATGGGCATTAATTCATTGAATTATAGTGGTTAAGCCTTTCACATCTAGATTACCCATCAAAAGTCCATCAATCAACATTTAAGAAATTAAATCAATGTATTTTTAGGTTAAGATTCCAACCTGCCCCATAACTTGAATAGTTAACTATATTCAAGGCATATACACAATTATTGTTGGGTCCTTGGAGTACATGCTAATGAAATTGCGTATAATTTTTTTTAAATTATTAATAGACCCATCCTAGGTGCCCCAATTGCAGTAATATTAACTTTCTAATTAATAATAACGTATGAATGGTAACGATATACCTGGACACAATTTGTATAAATATGATATTCACGATGTGAATTTGTCGACACTGATCTCCTAAACTAAGGAGTCTCTCTTCGATCTATCACAAATGAAGGGAGGACAAGGAAAGAATATGCTAATCCTCTAGTAGGGGCTGGGGATGTGTGTCAACTATCCACCCAAGCGGAACATAGAGAAGGTGAAGATGCATATAGGATGAATGGAGTGGATCTCCCTCCCTCCCTCTCTCTCACTCTTCTCTCACCTATTGACAAGGTGTAGATGTTTAGGAGGGGGGACGGGGGTGGTGGGGATATACAAGCCTTCTCTTCCGTCACTTCTCCCCTCTTTAATATGAACTTTAAATAGGGAGGGGTTAGGGTTTTAAGAGGTGCACTCAGTATGGTGCTTCTCCACCTTACATACTTCGATGTACCCTGTTTAAAAGGAAATTTGTGAAACAGCCTCTATCATGCACATAGCCATGATGTAATTCCCTTAGTGTCAAGGGCATCCATTGATGATTTAAATCACATACCGATCATGAAGTGGACTATCAAATTTGGACAATTAGATTATCATCAAGTGTAATCAAAGTATTTTTAATGGTTAAAACAAAACTTCAATGGTTGAAAACCTTTTAAAAATCAATTAAAACCTTTCAAGTTTAGGCCAATGGAAAAAAAATATCACTTAATGACCTCTTGATCCAACTAGATCTAGCCTTAAACAAGTCCCATGGTGAAACTATTGGATTCCTTATTGACTCATGTAAGAATCAATAAACCTTGAAGGATGTACCTAGCATCACCTGCTTTCAGTGGCTTTGAAGAAACCTCGTAAAGTGAGCCAAAACTGCTCAGTTAAGATCTAAGACTCTCATATGTCCTAAGGTCTAAGGATTGATGAATTAATGTATGCACGCAAGTCTTTGATCACATGGTCGTAGTCTAAGATCATGGGTGTAACGCCCCGATTTTCATTACTCGGGTGTTGAGCCTGAGTTCTGAAAACCCGAGTGTAAATATTAAAAGATCCACTTTACAGTATAATTTTTTTTTAAAATTTAAAATGCAATGGAAGCAAATCAAGACATGTAATGTCCAATATAAATTAAACTGTACAAGTGGCGCCCATAGGGCTTATACAAATCAATTGTCTCCATATTACATTAGTTAAAAAGGAAATCAAAGGAAAGAAACACTGCAAGTAAACTTGAGTCGCAACACCTTCCAACTTCTCATCCAAAGACACCTACATCAATTGTTATGGTTCGATAGCGTTAAAATGCTATCATAGTGAGGTAAAAAACCTCCAAAATTACCAGGCATGATAGCAGTTAAGTAAAAAACCAATTAAAGATAATATATTGCACAATAAGCAATTTATACAATTCTAAAAGAAATGACATTTAAAACAATCAAATGTAACAATTCACTCATATTATAAATACCAATAAATTATAACATTCAATCTATACATTCCAACTTTATTCTCGTTTACATGAATATGTGCATGCACATGTTCTTCAACCTGGGGATGTACATCCAGCTGGCGAATTTCAAATCGACAGTAACATGGCCCGTCACCAATGTTACCACAATGCAATGCATATCAATCCGACAGTAATGTGGCTCGTCACCAACATTACTCTCAAATGCCACGTATGTATGATTAACCAGCTTTTATTAGTCAAATTTACAAAACAAGCAATTAAAAGCTCATGGTCACTATGGGGGGTATGTAACCCAGCATAGGCCGAAAGCTCGAGCATAGCATCCCATAACACCATCCCCGGCCCATAAGACGTTCGACAAAATATACTATAGTACAAATTTTATGATTCTCTACAATTACACAATTAATGTTACTATTTCATGTGTGTTCCAAAGTTTTAACAAAAGGATACTCTTCTTCGTCCAAACAACCTGAAAAATAAGTCCATTAATAGACACCAACAAGGAAGGATCTTCCCAAACAAAGCCACATGGGCATCAAGTCCAATTCAGGACACTAAAAGATAAATTTCACTAAATGGCAACAAGTCATCCTCTCAAAACACAACAATTAACATTTTACAACCAATTTTCTAATTGTTATCCAAGTCACATAAAAACAGTTTCATTCTCTAAATTATATCCACACTTAACAATTTAGATGTAAATCGTTCCATGAACAGTTAATATCACAAAATGATTATCATAAGACGATTATCATTAGACAATTATTTGGAAGTAAATATTTCTATGAACAAAACAATTGTCGTAAGTAAGAATGGAAGTAAAAAAATATCTAAACAAAATAATTCAACTAGCAAGATGTATTTAAGCAAGAACTAGACAATCCAATTATATAAATGAGAAGTTTAAAGGGTGAGAACCTCACCTCCAATGAAGGATCCTGAATTCCAATGTAATTTCAAGTAATGTAAAAATAATTTCATTTTTCAAATTACATTAACAATCATAAATTTATATGTAAACAATTTCATACACTAGTTATTACAAGATAGCTATTAAATGATGAATATCATGAGACAATTGGTTGGAAGTAAATAATTTCATAATAAGACAGTTATCATAAGCGAGCAGTGAAATTAGAGAAACATATAAACTAAGAATGGAAAGCTTGAAGGGTGAGAACCTCACATTAAATAGGGGCTTGAATTCAACTCAACTTGTATTCCAATATAGGTGTGACGATTGAAGATTTTAATTCCCTACGATATTTAAACTCGAACCAGTCCCCCATGCTTTCAACTAGGTCCCAGCGAAGTAGATCTCACTCACTTGAGTCAACTCCACCCAAATTCAATCCAGCCTTAACTCGGGACAAATCCTATATATTTGTTGGTGTTGGACTGATAATAACCCACCAACAAATCTGATCCGATGCCAAAGCTCTAATGAAATTGGACGGTAGAAGATGCAAATCTGAACCCACATAATATTGAACTCATTGAAGTTTATTGAGTCAACCCAATCTGCTAAATAGCAACACTAATTGACAACTGACAACCCAGAAACTGACTTGTTAGATCAAGACGATCCAGAACAAGACCGGACTCGACCTGCCTTCACTGAACAGTAGGTAGGTCAACTCAGCCCAACATAAATCTGACTCGACGGAGCTTCTACTCTCCCTCTAACTAACTTCTTCCTTCTCCTTTTCCTATCTTCTTCCCAAACTTCCTTCTTACTTTATTTTACTCTACTTGAACAGCCAACAACACAGTAAATCTGCCACCAGATCTGAAATCAGATTGACTCGATAGTGAGTCAGATTCCAAGCAAATGAAACTTGACCCAAGTCGGACTTGAATCCAAGCTCCAATGGTGGTTTGAAACCATAACCCCTAACTAAAGCTAGATCTAAATCAGTTTAGCTCAGATTCAAGATTGAAGCTGATCTACTGAGCCAACAGCGCAATGACTCAATAGAGAAGGGAGATGACTCGGTTGGAACAACTCAAATTCACCCGTTATCCAGGGAAAATGGACTCACCAGAAGCAGCAGTGCACAGAAAATCAACCTAATTCAAAACAGAGCTATTTCACAGCTCAATAAATCCAAGGAAGCTTGGAGAAGAGAGAGCTTGGAGCTTCCCTCCGATCTTCTTGGTGAATTTGGATGCTTGAAAGATTTCGGCCGATTTCCACCTAACAGACGCTGGAGATTGAAGAAGCTCATATCTGATGACTAGGACGAGCTTCAGATCTTCTGAGAGGGTCAGGGAGCTGATATGAAGACGAAGGTGAGAGAGAGAGGGCTGGAAGTTCTTAGATCTAGGGTTTTGAATCGGGTAGTTTGTAAGACAAAAAGGAAGAAAGACATTCTCATTTTTCTTATATAGGGATTTAACAATCCAAGTGAAAGGAAATAGAGGGCTAGGATTACTCTAGAATAAGGTTTCTAAAATGTTATGGACGGCTAAGACGGTTGCAAGCCTATGAACGCGGATTGCCAACATGACATCCCATTTTTTAAAATAACCATATGAATAACTGGACTTTGATTGATGATTTTATTGTAAGTGGTGGCCCTTAGTAGAGGAGGTTATCATGGTTTAATAGAACACATTATTCTCTACAAAATGGACGGTTTGGATTTACGAGAGGTGGCCCACAGAAATCACCATCCATCGATTTGTTGGCTGCTGGAAAAACAGGAAACATTTGGACAGCCTGACTTCAGGCCCAATTTGTGACAACAATAACGACTAGAGGTGGGAATCATCACCAAGGTTTTGGTTAGGCCCATCGTCTGAACCAAATGGACGGCTCAGATTTGGCAGGACAATGCCCAAAAGTGGGCCACACTGGACACAAAATGGATATCCGTTCGTTTGGCTAAAACAGCCCATTCAGGCAGGAAGTTAAAAAGGGAGAGGGAGAGATACCATTTTTGGTATCCCACGGGCAGCAACTGCTGACCCAATTTCTTTAGTACAGTGCACATCAAGTCTACCACTTGCGGTGCACTCACGCACCACCAAGTGGGTCCACAGTGATGTTGCATGAAATCCACTCCGTCCATTACCTTTTATAGGACACATTGACACTCATGACCTGCAAGTGGTCTAGTCTATCAACAGGTGGGTCACACACATGTTTAAACCAATAATAGTGGTATTTATCCATTCCAACCGTTAGATTTATTCTAAACTGATTTTTAACCGCTAAACAGTCCAAATGAACAATATAGTTCATACAAATAGAGTAAAACACTATGGTAGCTAGTACATTCTTTAATAGCTCAGATATTAATAATAATAATATTATTATAATTTCTTGTTATTATTACATTTTGTTATCCTTATTATTGTTATTAGCCTTATTTTGATAGAATATTAAAATTCACTCCCTAAGCTAAATACCGACATACTAAAAAACTTTATCCTTATTTAGGTGGAAATTATTATAGGTTAGTGAACAAATGACTTAATAGTAGTTATCAAGTGATGGATTTCTAAAGTATTGTTAGTTTGATAAATGGTGGATCTTGTAGATTGGGTTCCGAGTGTAATCATGGACAGTTCAATTGACCTATCAATATGTTGCACTAAATTTCATCACAATTGAAATTCAAAATCTATTTTCACATACATTTTCCATTATTAAATATACGTTACATGAAATTTCACACACATTTGAACTACATTAGATTTCTACCGTAACACCCGAGTACGAAAAGTACATGGTATTACAATGGGCCTCCAGACTGTTAACTTGAACTTCGATCCACCAATGTAAGTGTTCAAGGGTCCACACCAAGATCTCATATATATGACACATTTATATTCCTACATAGAGTAAAGGTAAAAGGCAAAAGGCATGGTTAATTTCTAAAGGTGGAGACTTTTATCCCGTTCCAAGTCCATCACCTCACATAGGATGACCGTACATCTCTAAGATCAATGTCCACAGATGTGTCATGAGCATCTATGATAGTTATAACTTATCTAGATACTGAGATCCATGGAACACAAATCTCCCTGATATATGACTACTTGTCCAATCTCAAGTTCCTTAAGACCAGAGGATGTATCACATACTCATCATATGATCCAATAAATATAAGATAAATGTAACATTAAATATGTCTAAGGTATATAACATATGTCCAAATAAGACCCATGGTTATTAAGATCAATGACCAAGATCTACCCAATCACATCCACATGACCACTGATTAGGGCGCACATTGTTTTTCTAGGGCATTAGTTCTAACAATTACTTGATGCAAGCTTATTGAGTAAGAGTATTAGATTTTTTTTCCTGTTTCTATAAGCATGGGAGCAATGGGCCAAGTTCATAGGCACCCGTACCATACCCGCCAATGGACACATCATCCATACTCATATTATTAGAGTTATGCCTTGAAAAACCAATTTGCCCCTTGATCCACCAGCCATGTGGATGTGATGGGGTCAATCTCAGCTATTGATCTCGATGACCATAAGTCATTTAGGGCATGTGTGATATAGTTAGACATGATTACGTGTTGCCTTAAACTTATATGGTCCGAATTATGTAAGGAGTACATCTTTTGGTCCTTGAAAACTTGAAATTAAACACAGTGGTCATTGATCGGAGAGAGTTGTGTTCAATGAATCTCATTAATACCTTGATGAGCTATGACCAGAACAGATGCTTAAGACACATATGTGGACATCAATATTTTAAATATATGGTCATCGTATGTGAGGGGACTGAATTATGTAAAGATGGAAGGTCTCCATCACCGAAAATCGACTTGGGGTTGGTTGTTCCTTTTAGAGGTGGACAACGATCAGATCTGAGTCGAACATGGACCAAATCAGATTGTTTGGCTGCTTGAGTGGGTGTGTTCGAACAATGTTCGAACAAACATTCGAACAGGATGGCTCTGTTCAAACTTAATTTGGTCTAGCCCAATCATGTTCGAACATATGGATTTCGAACAATTTTGATGAGTTCGAACAATTTCGCTTTTTTTGCTTGAAAATATTTTTTCTACTACTGAATAGTAAATACCGATTTTTTCATTGTGTGTCCCACCATGATGTATTTGTTATATCCACTCCATCCATCCATTTGTACAGCTTATTTTAAGGCATTAAATAAGAAATGAGGCAGATACAAAACTCAAATGGACCACACCACAGGAAATTGTGAGGAGAATGATGTCCACCATTGAAACCTTCCTGGGCTCACAGTCACTTTTATTTGTCATCCACCCTTCTTCTTCTTCTTCTTCTCTCTCTCTCTCTCTCTCTCTCTCTCTCTCTATATATATATATATATATATATATATATATATATATATATATATATATATATATATATATATATATATATATATATATAATCGAGTCGAACGAATGATTCGAGTCGAGTCGATCAATATTCGAGTCGAGTTTGAGTTCGAGTCGAGTCGAACGGGACTGTGTTTGAAATTGAATTGAATTTTTTTTCGAACACACTATGTGTGTTCGAACAAAGTTCGAACAATAAGACTTTCTGTTCGAGCAGGGTTTTACCGAGTCGATCCAAGTCGATCCAAACGGTTAAACTCAGTTCGTGTCCAGCTCTAGTTCATTTACCCTAACCCCACATGGGAGTAAGTATGCCATGGATTGGGATCTCAATATTAGACTTTCCGACGTTTACACTGAAAGATCAAAGTTCAAGTCGATAGTTTAGTGACTCATTAGCCTAAATTATGATAATGTGATTGAGGGGTTGATGATGCATGAAAGATGCTTAATCTTTAGACTTGAGGGAGTATATGAATTTTAGGACTTGACTGGGTGGCTTTGTTTCACTTTATGAGTACTCTTAAAGGCTACTAAAAGTGTGTGATGTTTGGTATGTCCATAAGGGTTCATTGGTTCTTACATGGACCAACATAAAATTCACTTGGTTTATGCAAGACTTGTATCTAGATCTAATTAAATCAGGGACTTTTCAAGTGGTTTTTTATGGGGCCCAATACTTAAAAGGTTTAAATTAGCTTTAGAAAGGTTTTCAACCATTAAAGTTTTGTTTTAACCATTAAAACTGTTTTTATTACACTTGGTGATAATCTAATGATGTATACTTGATCAACATGGGATCTGTACCTATGTAGATGGCCTAAATAGTGGATGAATTATATCATAGGCATGTATGTATCTGAGGTGGATTAACGAGCTATATTCATAATGGGTTGATCGAAGTTTATAGGGTGGTGAAGTATCATTCTAAAGTGCACTCTTGGAAACCTAACACCTTTATAAATAGATCATATTATAGAAAATGAGAGAATCCACAGACACACACACAACTTAGAACTCTCTCTATGGTGTCGCCAATGTGGAAAAAAAGAGTGAGAGCAAGAGAACTCTCTCTCTCTCTTCATCTTCTTCTTCTCTCTTCTTCTTCATCATCATCACAAGTATGGTGTGGTCCACCTGTGTGAATAGTTTGCATCATCCTTAGCCTTTACTGAAGGATTTGATAGTGCTCTCTTAACTCCCTCAACTTGTAATATATCAAGGAGAGACCTCTTGGCTTAGAGGACTAGCATTAGACTCTTTATCACAGAAATCTGTCCACATGATTATGATTGTGCTAAGGTAATATCTTAACCATCCATGTTTGGATTATTATAAAAAAATGACGTTATCGAACATGAAGTTTTCTTGAAAATTGAATCCTTACAAATACTGAGTTTTTGCTATATTTATACCAAAAGATCCAACATATACCCACACTTATATTAGGCTTAAGACGAACATTTGCATTTGGCACCCTACCCAATAGGGTATTAGGTACCCATTTGTTATTTTAAATTAAAAAAACTCACCATTAATTTTAAAAAATTAAATTTTGCATTAAAAATTTAAAAGTAAATTTTCTTTAAAAATATAAAGAAATAACAATGTTATATTTTAAATTAAATGTTAAAAAATTAAATAATTAATGATGTTTTTTATCAATCACATGATTAGTTAGCGTACATATGGCATTTACTTAAATTAAATTGTAAATTGTACATGTAACCTACATTATTGTGTGGATCTGATGAACTTTAGGGCATCCACTTTCATAACTTAATGATGTTTTCAATCTATCACATGATGCTTTGTGGACATGTGGCATGCACTTACTCAAATTAAATATGATAATACATGTGGCTCACATTATAGTTTTGTGGGACAAACCGCTAGAGTGTAATAAAAGGGGATGCAATAGGAGAATGAAAATGTTTATGAAGTTATCACCAGGAAAAATCTCAGAATCTACGATATGCTAGAGACCATAGATCTATGATGACTCAGGGATCATAATGCATAGTTTGAATTTGAATAACTCTACGTGGCATACATTCGTAGATTTTGATTAAGGGACTTGGTTGTGTATAAGGAAAGTGTGTGGCACCATTCCCTACCCTTATAAATATATAGTTTTTACTTATAGAATTTGAGATTATTGGGATATTTAATTACAAATTATTTAATGAAAGTAAATAGATAAATAGAAGAATAAAAAAAATAATAGTAAGAGAGTGTGTAAGAAAGAACATGTAACAACACAGCAAATGAAATATAAATGAAAGTAACAAATGAGCTACTCAGATTAACTAAGGGCCTAAATATGTGAGTGGAGAGGAAAGAACTTCAACACTTTTCTGATAAAGAAAAATATTAGAATTTTTAAAACTGTTATTATTCAATTCGAACACGTGGCCACACATGTAACGAACAACTTGAATTTGGTCAAACATATGTGATTGTGAATAGTGTTGGGTGTGCTAGAGAAATACTTGACTTGAATTGATTGAACGCTTGTGACCTCAAGAGCCAAACTAGCCAGATTAGGATCAGACCTGTAAAGGTTGGCCTGACTGTTCAACCACAAATTATTATAAAAATTGGGCGATTTAAGAAGATGAGGGTTAACCCTTTAGAATATGATCGTTTTGCCTTAAAACTAAAGATTTTTTTTAATGGCGATAGCGTATCAGGTTTTTCAGTTACACAATAATGATAAGACAAGATTAAAAAATAAAGCTAATCTCTAATTTTATTAATTGAATATAATATCAATACAATTAGTGAGAAGAAAAGTAAACTAAGCAAAGAAGAAATAAATAATACATTGGTGGCTTATGCTGGCAAAAACAGCTGTAGAAAGTACCAGACGGTCATGGTGTGAAGTCAGCAGGATGTGACTAATGATGTATCAAGTATGAACTCGATAATTAGGTGATCTGAAGATAGTGGTCATGGATATTTACCCTACTTCTAATGTGTATGTACTACAACGTTGGTGCTGGACAATAGCGAATTTAAGCTAATATTATGAATCCAGGCTTATTGCAGCTTGACTAGACAAAAGTGAAGTGATTAAAGTTAAAATTAAAAGGATAGGCAGCGTTGCTCTGTAGAGAGATTAATTGATTGTGGGGAGGGAGCTTGGATCTCTTCTTCGAGTGCTACTTTTATAGGCTTGGAGAGGTGGCGGTTGTGTCGTCATTTCTGCATGAATATTCGATTGTACAGCAACAATATCCTGGTAGGATTTGAAATCCTTGCGTGCAAAGTCATTGTGTATGATCTACTTTTAAATTTGGATAAGCTTTCCATTACTTGCTCCTAATTTCTTATTACCTTTAAGAAATTATCTATCGTCCTTAGAAAAAAAATTTCATTTTGGATATGATTTGCTTTGGGATGACTATAATGTGCTTGTACTGAACTGTGAAGCATTCGGCATCGACAAGACTTTGGAAACTTTTTGATTGCGCTAGGGGTCACACGTGCTATTCGTGTGTTGGTTGCGTGCTCCGCAAGTGATGTTTCCTCTTTTCTAATGTAGACATATGTATGACTCTTAGTAAAGCCCCATTTTTATAGGCTACGTGTTGCTAGTAGATAAGTGCTCGTAGTCTTTTTTGGGTCGAATACATTTTCCTCCAGCCATTCGTACATGTTTACCGATACGTGGTAACTTCTCACTAGACAACATAGACTACGTTAGGTCTGGTGTAAAAAAACTATGACTCTGCTCCATAAAATCTTCAATTGTAAGACAGTAAGCTCTTACCAGAGACGTAAGGAGGAAATGAAACACACTATCACTTATCGATTAAAGAAGATAACTGGAGTTCTACGATTCACGCCTTCTCTTAGAACTTTCCCACATGGATCTAGTGGGAGGGTGGTTGTGTGTGTGTCTATATATATATATATATATATATATATATATATATATATATATATATATATATATATAGACACACACACACAGAGAGGAGGGGATAACATTTCACCTTTTCTCTAAGATTTTTCATTTAGCCTTTAAGGCTTCGTGGTTGTATTAGTGTGTTGAAAATTAGAAAGGTGAGAGGTATTTATGTAAGTATGATGACATTTTGGTTATTAGTGGACAAGTGAGGGGTAAAATATTATATCACTTATTATAATTAGCTCTTAAAAGCTATAGAACACGTGACATTTTTCATTAGATGGTTGGGATGCATGGTTTGTATAGTAATCAGGGTGAAGTTTAAGGGTAAAGATGTAAATTGATTTTCTTATAAAAAAATTTGACAAAAGGATTGAAAAATGGCTTAGGATATGATGAAATGATGAAAAATTCGTAAGCTAAGAAAATGATGACATAACTAGATCATCATCAAGAAAAGAAAATTCAATTTCCACGTATGATCTTTGACAAGATTATGATATTTGATGGATTGGCTATTGATTGTGGGAACACCTGAAGCTTTAAGTGGAGAAAAGGTGACATCAGATTTTAGATTTTTGCTTCACTAAATGGCTAGTTTGACTTTATTTCAGAGTTCAGATGGTTTGGATAAGGCTTTAGGTTTGACTGGGATTGGATTGAAGGCGTTTTGAATAGACTTATATTGACATATATAGACTTGGATAGAGTTGTACACGAGTCAAGCCAGCTCGGTTAGCTCGCTCGATTCGGCTCGAAATAGCTCGATTCGAAAAAGGGCTTTGAATCAAGCCGCCCTGCTCAAAATGAATTTCGAGCCGAACGGGAGCTGGGCCTCGCTCGATTCGGCTCGACTCAAAACTCTTGTTCGTAGCTCGATTCAGCTCGACTCGATTTTATATATATGAAAAACTTAAAAAAGTAAAAACCTAATCCCTCTCTATTCCTTTGCTTGACTCGAGCTCCCCCTTGCCTTAAACCCTACTCTGCTCGAGCTCCCCCTGCCCCTGTCTGATCTGTAAGTCCAGCTGAAAATTCCTCTCTCTCTTTCTCTCTCTCCCGTCCGGCTACTAGTCTCTCTCTCTTGTTGGGAATAGGGATGCCGGCAGCAGAAGCAAAAATTGAACAACACCACAGTAGTATATAAGATCAAACAAGAAACACAATGCAATCACACCACATAAGCATTCAACCACAAGAGACAATCCGATTTTACGTGGAAAAAACCCCTCAACAAGTAAAAAACCACGGCACAAAGCAATCCACTATGATTAACAGAAGATTATAGAGATTGACAGCTCACAAGCAAGGAAAACAGAGAAAACCCAAGCTCTCTCCCTCTAAAAACACTCTCCCATTTTCCTAATGCGATTAGAAAACCTTAGACACCTTAAGATTACTCCTAATTCCGGATTCATGCCATATATATAGAAACTAACCCAGAATTAGAAACATCTTACGCACTACCGCGTAATAACGTAACAAAACACATACACCGCCGACTGGTCAGACTTAATACAAAAATAGTCCAGAGGAAAATCCAACACAGACCCGTCACGCTGCCTCACCACCGATCGGTCGGAGCCCCTTTCAGACCGGTCAGCTGACCGGTCCAAGGTAAGTGAAAAACATCCAATAGCCCTCAATGCATCTAGGCCATTACGTGCAAACCGGTTGCCCGATCGGTCTGAGCACCCAAACCGTGCATTGTTTGAAGACTCTCCAACAATCTCCATCGAGGCTTCAAACGTCGAATCAAACCATCCTCACTTTGTCATCTCATCTTTATCATAGCTCCACCGCTTCTCGTGCCTCCATCAACCCTAACCTTGTACTTTCACGTCCTTTTCCGCTCTTCTCATATGGCCCTTGGGCACTTGCCACATACGAACAACCGTGGATCTCACTGCCGATTCTGCAGCTTCACCATGAAATGTGCTCCCGATCAACTTGTAAAGATGGCTACACCTTCGTGCCTTCATACACACAAGTGCCCCCTTCATCACTTTACAACTACAATCGCGGCCGATGAACACGCACCCTTTAGCCTCGAATGCACCAAGAGAAATCACATTCATCTTCATCTTGGGGACATGCTTCACATCTTTCAAGACTCGTTCGATCCCATAGAACATCCTGATGCGCACCGTACCAATACCCACCACCTTATGAGTGTAGCCATCGCCCACAAACACCGATTCACCACCATACTCCCTGTATGTCGTGAATGAACTCCGATCAAGACAAACGTGATATAAAGCCCCTGAATTTAAGATCCACTTTCTACCGTTAGATCCATTATCAGATACAGTCAAAATTTTACAAAGATCGCCACTGTTTTTTACGGTATTAGCTCCCTCTCTAAAAAAAATTTCATACCTCTCTTGTTTCAACTTGAGATTTTGACAATCCCCTCTTATGTGGCTTTCCTGACCACAACTTTAGCACTTCACCTTAGCTTTTCCTTTGCCCTTGGCCTTAGATCTTGATTTCAAATATCCTCCATCATACTCAGAATTTCTTCCCCTTATAATCAATGCCTCTGAGAAAGAACAAAAACCCACGACACCGCTTTTCTTTTTCATCGCCTTCGACTGGAGGGCTGAGATAATGATCTTGACATTGGTGGTCTCCCTCCCTGCGCACACAAAGTCCCTTAATGACTATATGAATCTGGAAGAGAATGATCAGTAGGATGCATGCTTGATATTTATCCTTTATCGACTCATTTATCTCCACCAACTTGCAAACTAACCGATTAAACGTGCTTAAGTGGTCCTCTACATCCGTCCCCTCAGCCATTCTCAAAGTGAACAACTGCATCAACAGATACATGCGATTCTCTAGACACTTCTTGGCATAAACATTCTCTAACTTTGCCATCGTATCAGCTGCAATCTTCTTCTTCATGACGTGATAGAGGATATCATCCGTAAGGCATAACAACATCGGAGTTCTAGCCTTTTTGTCGAGCTTTGTCCACTCATCATCTTTTATAGCCTTAGGTCACTTTCCAAGAGCTTCATCAAGCCTTTGCTGAACTAGAAGAGATTCGATCTTCATCTTCCACAGCTCAAAGTTATTTTTGCTGGAGAACTTCTCTACCTCAAACCTTGTGCTTGATCTCATCGTCTCGTCTCAGATCCGAATTCTACTCCACCCCAACTTTAGCTATGATACCACTTGTTAGGACTAGGGATGCCGGCAGTGGAAGCGAAAGCTGAACAACACCACAATAGTATATAAGATTAAACAAGAAACACAATGCAATCACACCACATAAGCATTCAACCACAAGAGATAATCCGATTTTACGTGGAAAAAACCCCTCAACGAGTTAAAAACCACGGCACAAAGCGATCCACTATGATTAACAGAAGATTACAGAGATTGACTGCCCACAAGCAAGGAAAACAGAGAAAACCCAAGCTCTCCCTCTGAAAACACTCTCCCCTCTTCCTAATGCGATTAGGAAACCTTGGACACATTATGATTACTCCTAATCCCGGATTCATGTCATATATAGAGCAACTAACCTGGAATTAGAAACATCTTACGCACTACCGCGTAATAGTGTAAGAAAATGTGTACACCGCCGACCGATCGCCTAACCGGTCGGACCTAATACAAAAATAGTCCAGAGAAAATTCCAACACAGACCCGTCACGCTGCCTCACCACCAACCGATCAGAGCCCCCTACAGACCGGTCAGCCAACTGGTCTAAGGTGGGTGAAAAACGTCCAACAGCCCTCAGTGCATCTGGGCCATTATGTGCAGACCGGTCGCCCGACTGATTTGAGCACCCAAACCGTGCACTGTTTCAACATCTCTCTCTCTCTCTCTCTCTCTCTCTCTCTCTCCCCCGTCGTTTGTTCGGGCACCAGGCACCGTTCAACGTCTAACAACCCGTCCCACCAAGCCTTGTTCAACCTCTAGAGGCACCATCCGACTTCCAGCTGCCCGTTGACTTTCAACAGCCCCGTCCTAACTATGTCGGTCAGTATATGAAACCTTTATATACATATTTCCAAGCTTGACCCTCGGCTCGAATTCAGCTTGAAAAGCTCGAGCTCGAAATAAGCTTGAATTGGCTCGATTCAACTCGAAAGTTGGGTTGACTCAGCTCGAACATGAAATTACAGCTCGATGGCCAAGCCAAGCCGAACACGAGCCAAGGTGGTCATTGGTCGAGACTAGCTCGAACAAGGCTGAGCTTGGCTTGACTCGACTGGTGTACAACTCTAGACTTGGACATGGTGCATGGTTTAGGGTTTCTATATGAAAAGTGATCCTTCAAAGCATGATCAATTATTCCTTTGTCAGGTGTTGTGTCTACATGTTTGACCTGCTAAAATATACACAATTGGTCATACAAATTATTTTTTTACCATTGATCACTTCTTTCTCTCTCATGAATGGCCACATTGGGAGTCACCTTATTCGCAGCCAAGACCTTGCACACGTGTACCAAATTGGTACACACGCTTCAGTCTCTCCTTACACTAAATATTGCTCCAACGCTTCTCTTGAAAGAGGGAGATGATATCTGTTGGACTAATAGATCATCCAAGTTTTGGCTATGGCCCATCTATGGAGTGGCATGATGGATAAACAGTCATGATCGTATTAATTGAGGTCTCTTCCAGAACACTAGAGAAAAATCGTATGTGAATTTCTACGTCTTCTCGACAATGTGCCAATCGTGTACAAGTGCAAGAGGTGGAAGCAGATTGGGTGTTGACCCTAGTGTTGGGCACTGTGGGATCCACCATGATGTATGTGTTTTATCTACGCCGTCCACCTGTTTTTCTAGCTCATTTTAGTTTATTATCCCAAACATGAAGCAGATCAAAAGCTCAAGTGGACCACACCACAGGAAACAGTGGTTGAATGTCGAACATTAAAAACTCCTTAGAGGCCACAATTTTTTTGGATCAAGCTGATATTTGTGTTTTCCATTCATATAGGTGCGTGCGATCTTATCAATGGGTTGGATGGCAAATAAACATTACTGTGGGCCCTAGGAAGGTTTCAACAGTGGGTGTCATTATCTCCACTGTTTCCTGTGGTGTGGTCCACTTGGGCTTCGAACCTGCTTCATTTTTTTGGTGCTTGCCCTAAAATAAGCTGGAAAATGGATGGATGGCATGGATATAAAACATATACATCATGGTGGGCCCCACAGCGCCCAATATCACCTAGCTGGGCAGACTGCTGAAAAAACTTGTTTTAGCCATCTATTCTCGTCCAGACGGGCTGAGTTTTGGATCAAGGCCCGTAAACGTGTTGTCTAACACATTTCCATGCTGTAGCCCGCCTGGTGAGTGCAGTAGCCGAACGGGAATCGAAACCATGACCTTAGTGTTGAAACGAGGCTATCTTCACTCAGTATGCCACTTGAGCTATGGACCTGGGTGTTTTAAATGGTAGCGACCGATCTTCACTCAATCTGCCTTAGTTTTGCTAGACGTTTTAAACGGCAGTGACCGATCCTCCGCTCATGTGGCATTCACTTGGAGACCTACCTTTAATATCCACCACCTATCACGTCCAGGCCACCTTTGATGTGGACTATCCATAGTGTGGGCCCACCTTCAATGTGGCTCATCCACCATGCAGGGCCCACCTTATATGTGGGCCATTCATCATCGGCACCTTTGATGTGGACAGTCCATTATGTGGGCCTACCTTGATGCGGGTCATCCATCATGTGGGCTGACCATCAAAATAAATTGTCCATCATTTGGGGCCTACCTTCATTGTCCACTGGCCATCATGTGGAGTCTAACTTTGAAGTGGACCGTCCATTGTGTGGGCTCCTGCCTTCAATGTGGGCCTTCGATCTTGCAGGCCCACCTTGGATGTGGAGCACACCTTTGATATGGATTGTTTATTGTGTAGGCCCCACCTTCAATGTGGGTTATCCATCATATGGGGCTCACTTTGGATGTGGGCCATTCTTTATTTGGGGCTTTTCTTTAATGTGGACTAGGGCTGAAAGTTCGGTGGGTTCAGCCTAACTGACCTGTCATTGGGTTTGGCTCAGGCACAAAGTATCGAATCCAGTCTCAAGCTTGGGCTATGCAAACACCAACTTGATAAAGCTTAGGTCGGGCTTGGGTTGAGGTCTCGGGTTACCCGACCCAAGCCAACCCAAGCCAACCCAAACCCGATCTATATATAAGTTACTTGTAATTTTATTATATTGTAGTTAAGTAGAGTTATTAGTTTATAATTCTTTAATAACTAAACTTATAATGTTTGAATTTTGACATGCTTGAGTGTTAAAGGAGTAGTTGTCATATGTCTTATCTTGTTTATTTAGAAAAAAAAAGAAGTTTTTTACGATAAATAATTACATATATAATTCATAAAATTATAAGTATAAAAAATAAGATGTGTATTGAAATATAACAAACTAATGTCATAATGAAAATATTAGCATGCATCAACTTGACCAACCTGTTGAACTCAACTAAGCTTGCTTGGGTTGAGAATTCCCAACCTTGGGTTGGGTTGGGTTGGGTTGGGTTGGGTTCGGGTTGAGGTATATGAATCTTGGGTTGGGATAGGGTTAAGCGTCAACCTGACCCAACCAACCCGACTTTTAACACTAACGTGGACAATACATTATGTGGGCTCACCTTAATGTGGGTCATCCATAGTGTGGAGTCCACCTTTGATGTGGACCATCCATTGTCTGGGCTCCACCTTTGACATGGTCCGCCCATCGTGTGACCCCTTCTTAGATGTGAAAAGTCCATCATGTGGAGCCTCCTTTGATACAGACCATCCATCATGTGGAGAGAGATAGGTAGAAAAAGTTAAAAGTTAAAAAATCAAAAATAAAAATTACTAGAAAAAGTAAACTTTCTTTACGTGAGATACTTTTACAATGGTACTAGCCAAACTAACTGAAGTTGAAAAAAGTAATTTATTAAGTTAAAAAGTTACTTATTTGGTGGCATCATTTGCCCGGCCTTAACTTATGTGTTCGGCGCTCCTGTAAAAACCTTACACGTGGCACACATTGATGACATCCTGCTATTCATTAAGTGAGCCCCACCATGAAGGGCTCTACCGCTTAACATGGATAGATCGACGCTGGTTGACACGTGAGCATATGAGAAATTACTCGATCAGATTATGTTCCATTGATGTGATTTTGGAAATTCAGACTCCCTGAAAGGGCCCATCTAATGAACGGTCTAGATCTGTTCTCATCTTGCCACGTGTACGTTTTTTTTTTTTTTAAAAAAAAAAAAAATCAAGAAGAGGTTTTTCTCTCGTCCGACACACACAGACCTAATCCTTAGGGTTGTCAACGCGCAGAGCCGAAGTCCGTCCAAGCCCGGTCCACAAAGTAAAAAACCTAGGACCAAGTGCCTGGGCCCATGATGAAAAAAAAAAGAAGCCGGATCATGGACCGTGATGCTTTTGCACGGCTGTGGCCCAACCACCAATTATCTGCAAGATCTGGGCTGTTCATTAAGTGTACCCCACCATTGCATGACATATGTCAAAAACGCCCTCGACTGGGCTGGACTGGCGTCTCTCAAAAAATTTCTCATAGATTGTGCAATTCCATGGGCTACGAAATGAGGGTCATTGAAATGAGGCCCATTTATGGACAGTCTAGATCATCAAACCATGGTGTCCCATTGCATTAATCTCGGGCCCTTTTCATTGAATGTGGACCCTTGCTCCAATTCTCTTCTTCCCAGTCTTCCCCATGTGTAGATATCCAATCCAAACAAAGGTTCTGTGGACCCCACCATGATGTATGTGTTTTATCCACACCGTCCATCCATTTCTCCAGATCATTTTAAGATATGAGCTGAAAATTGAGGCATATCCAAAGCTCAAGTGGACCACATCAAAGGAAAAAGTGGGGATTGAAGGTTTACCGTTGAAAACTTCTTAGGGGCCACAGTGGTGATTGGATCCAGCTGATAATTATGTTTCCCTTCATCCAGGTTTGTATGACCTCATGAAAAGGTTGGATGACAAATAAACTTCACTGTGGGCCCTAGGAAGGTTTCAACGGTGGACCTCATTAAACCCACTGTTTTCTATGGTGTGGTTCACTTGATTTTTTAATCTAACTCAATTTTGGGCTGGTGCTCTAAAATGAGCTGGAAAAATGGATGGACGGCGTGGATAAAAGCTATACGTCATGGTGGGGTCCACTGGGTTTCACACCAGCTAGCTGGCTGATGTTGGGCTCATCAGCCAAACCGTGTCCCAGGCTGATCCACACCTTGGATGGGCAATAGTACAATGATACGTACTGTTGTGGTCCATCTAAGCATTATTTCCAACCATATAGAAAGCTCGGATCTCTCACACGTATTTCATACCTGCAAGCGTGCACACGTGTGGAATTAGCAACCCTCCGTAAAACAAGGACATTGGCGCCTTTTCTTGATATATATTCAAACCACCAAAACCAAAGCCCAGGCCTCTTTCACCCGCTTCTCTTCTCTCCTTCGCAACAGCTTCTCACCCATCTCTCTCTCTCTCTCTCTCTCTCTCTCTCTCTCTCTCTCTCACGCAAATGACAATCACCACCGTCCAATCTCTCCTCCTCCTCACCCTCCTCCTCCTTCCCATCTCCTCCCAATCCCCTGATCAAGGTCTCTCTTTCTCTCTCTCTCTCTCTCTCTCTCATCTTTCTTTCTTCTTTCCTGTCTTTCTTTCTCATCTCTCTCCTTTGATTCTTTGCAGAGACTACCAACTTCATCTTCAACGCCACCGAATTCCCTGCCGAGGACGAATACGACTACATCGTTGTTGGCGGCGGCACCGCCGGCTGTCCTCTGGCCGCCACACTCTCTGAAAGCCACCGCGTCTTGCTCCTCGAACGCGGCGGCAGCAGCCGCTCCTTCCCCACCGTCCTCACCCGAGAAGGCTTCCTCCCAACCCTCCTGCAGACCGACCGCTACTCCTCCCCCGCCCAGTCCTTCATCTCTGAAGACGGCGTCCCCAATGCCCGAGGCCGCATTCTCGGCGGCAGCAGCTCCATCAACGCCGGCTTCTACAGCCGCGCTGACCCCGCCTTCTTCCTCGGCGGGGCTGGCCCCATCAACTGGGACATGGCGCTCGTCAATGCCTCCTACGAGTGGGTCGAGCGGGCCGTGGCGTTCCAACCCAACGTCGGGATCTGGCAGTCTGCCGTCCGTGACGGGCTCCTTGAGGCCAACTTCACGCCCTACAACGGGTTCACCGTCGACCACATGGTGGGGACGAAGGTCGGGGCCACGACATTCGACCTGAGCGGCCGGCGGCACAGCGCCGCCAATCTTCTTGGTTACGCCACCGTGTCGAATATCAGGGTCGCCCTTCATGCCAGTGTAGAGAGGGTTCTCTTCCATCAGTCTCCAGGTATGTTTTTCGACCTTCTTTTTCCTCATCTGGGCGTGTTTGGCTGGTTTTCTTGATTTCTCTGTTTCTTGATTTTCTTGAATTCGAAACGTGTGGGAGATCCGGTTGTAGATGAGAAAACCGTGCAACTGGCTTCTTGTGGGGCACACCGTGGTGTGTGTGTATGGCATCTGAACCGTTCAGAAGAGTCAACACACGGAGGAAATGGAATGCCCGAAAACTCAGCCCGATCCAAATACCAGGTGGGCCACCGTGTGAATTTGTTAGATTTTTGGTGGTTGTCCATTGTTTTCTTTGGCGTGGCCCATCTGATTATTGGATCGGACTGAGTTTTGGGGTATAACATTTTCATGGTGGGACGATACAAACACCACACGCAGTGGCGCCAATGGATCGACGATCCAAAGCGTTCATCTCATGGAAACATGGTAGATTGGTCATGCCAAAGGCATCTCCTCTGTGGGTTGGTCCTGACCGTTCAATTAGTGGTCAGGAAACAGACGGTCTTTTTTTTTTTTTTGGTTGGCCAATCCCATTCATCAGGTGGGCCTCACCGTATATGTGTCATCAGGTGGGCTATGTGTCTTTCTTGAATGTGGACCGATCAATTTCTTTTTAACCGTCAATATTTTCAAACCCCATCCGGCCCACCTCATGAAGGGCGAAATTGTTACTTGGATCAAGGCACATACACTAATGGAAAATAGATGAGCGGCTAGGATCTGCCACGCGTTGGCACATGTGCGAACACTGCTGGCAAGAATCGGATTTTTGTCTTTGGATCATGTTTACACCCGTCCTTCTTTTTGGTAGAGAGGAATTTTGAGTACACACGTGTTAACAAACCTGGCAAGTGGGGCCCGTGGAATGGTGATCGTTGATATCACGATCTTAACCTTTTCATTTGTCCTACAGATGGACGGCTAGGAGGATAATAGTCCACATTCGAGTGAAAAAGATTCTAGTATTTGTAGATAGACTATTCTAGCCGGGGACCATTTTGGGGCATTAGCCATCCTAGGTCGAATTTGACAGACCAACGGTCAGGATTACTGAACCATGTGCCCCACTCGTCAGAACTGAAGACACGTGTGTATTATGTGTCCCTCGTTATGCGAAAAGTACACAGCGTGGGTGTATCTATCAAAAGGGTGGGTGCAAACAGCGTGGGTGTATCTATCAAAAGGAACTAACCTCTGATCTCGTTCTTTTTGGTTGTGCGCGGCTATTCCTGTGGGTCCCAGCAGATGGACGGCCGTCGGCGAGCGGTGTGGTGTACAGGGATCAAAGCGGGCGGCATCACCACGCCATGCTGCGAGACAAGGGCGAGGTGATCCTCAGCGCTGGGGCGCTGGGCAGCCCACAGCTGCTGCTGCTGAGTGGCATTGGGCCCCGCTCCTACCTCGCCACGTGGGGCATACCTGTGGCCCACCACCTCCCAGCCGTTGGTCAGTACCTCTACGACAACCCCCGCAACGGCGTCTCCTTCCTCTCCCCGATCCCTCTCGATCATTCCCTCATACAGGTTGTGGGCATCACTAGCTCTGGCTTCTTCCTCGAAGCCGCCTCCAACATCATTCCTTTCTACCCCACTTTCTTCCGCCCAATCTCCTCCCCATTCCTCCTCACCGTCGCCACCCTCCTCGAGAAGGTCGCCGGCCCGGTCTCCACCGGCTCCCTCCGTCTCGCCTCGACCGACGTCCGCGACAACCCGGCGGTCCGGTTCAACTACTTCACGAGCCCGGTCGACCTGGAGCGGTGCGTGAGCGGGGTGCGGAAGATCGGGGAGGCGCTGCAGTCCCCGGCAATGGAGGGGTTCAAGTGGGGGATCGGCATGGGGAGGGAGTTTAGGTACGTGGGGCCCGCGATGCCGGCCAACCAATCGGACGACGGAGCGATGGCGGATTTCTGCAGGCGGACGGTCACGACGATCTGGCACTACCACGGGGGTTGCGTGGCGGGGAAGGTCGTGGACGTCGATTACCGGGTCATTGGAGTCAGATCGCTACGGGTCGTGGATGGCTCCACCTTCTACGCGTCTCCTGGCACCAACCCTCAGGCGACGGTCATGATGATGGGAAGGTAATTAAGCTCGCACCCCACCATGATGTATGTGTTTTATCCATTTTGGGAGCTCATTTTATGGCATGACTCAAAACATGAGGGAGATCAAAAGATCAGGTGGACCACACCACACCGGGATTGAATACTTACCGTTGAAAACTTTCTGGGGGCCACGAAAGCTTTGGATCAAGCCAATATTTTATTTTTTATGCCAATCCAAACCGTCCAAACCGCTAGCATAAGCCATTTAGCGATGTGCTACATAAACTATATGCCTCACGATTTGGATGGTCTGGATAGCCGTATATGTGTCCACAACCACAAATAAGGAGGATGAACTGTATATCAGCTTCCAGAAATGGACGGTTAGAGAAACAATAGCCCCATAGCCGATGGTTGACATACATGCCTGGCCCACCCAGTGAATGGGAGGCCTAAATCTTTTCTTGGTGATGCATTCACCCACTGGCCCACCTGATAAATGGCGTGGATCTTGCATGCATGTGCCATGGCGTCTCGGGAAGGTGACCATAACTAACTTGCGCCACCGTGCGTGTTTTTTGGTCTGGTTGTTCATGAAGATACGTTGGGCAGAGGATATTGGAACAAAGGAGGAAAGCATCCGGGAATCAACGAAGGGTGTGAAACTCAAAAAGGATTCTGTTTTATTGTTTCTGTTTTTGTTGTTGGTGGGAATGCTGTTAAGAGATCCTTGTCATGGAACTAAATATGTAGGACCACAAGAACAACTACAACCAACCAACCGGCGTGGGTGAATTCTGTATCGTGTTTTTTTTTTTTTTTCTTTTCTTTCGTTATAGTTGAGCTTTGCTTATCTATTTTCTTTTATTATTAATCTTACTATTTTGGTTGAGGGTGTGTTTGGTTGCACCAAGTTAATTTCATGATTAATCACCAAATATCATGGTATTTGGTGCAACCAAAACGCACCCTAAATTCTCTTCTGGTGCTTATGTTGAGATCCTTTCCTGTGTTTGTTTTCCGCGTTTATATCTCTGTGCATGACTGGGGAAAGAGATGCTAGGGGACTCGAATCATCTACAACACCTGCTGTAGGAACTCGGACGTGGGCAACACCCGAGCTCTGTGTGATCCACCGTGATGCGTTTCTGAAATCCACTCCGTCCATCAGTTGCGCCACCTAATGGTTACCATACAGAACAGGAATCAGATCATTCAAAACTCAGGTGGTTCCCATAGTGCGGCCCGCCTGAGTTTTGGATGAAGCTGAATTTTGGCAATATGAATCTCAATCTTTCCTAGGATCACCTGATGAACGGGTTGGATGCCACCCTATCCCAACTCTTCCCTGTGTTGTGGCTGGCCCACCTGAGTTTTGGGTCTGCCTGATTTTTGCGATCAGGTTCTAAAATGAGGTGTTGCAGCTTATGGACGGAGTGGATGTCACACACGCAACAGTACTGGATCTCGAGTGTAGCACGCTCTATTTCAAGCGGCAGATCTGTGCTAGGCATCTCCTATGATGCAATCTAGGCCGTTAACATGTGAGGCCCACCTTGAGAATGAGGCTTGTGTGGCTCATTATCCAAATAGCATTGGGCCCGACCGCGCCCAATAATCTCAACGGTGCACAACATTTCGGGCCACCATCTTTCCGACCCGCTAATGCCAAAATCAATGTCATAAAAATGCTAGGCTCCACTGTATCTGATTGTCCATTGATTCCAACAGGGTGGCCTACTTATGAGTTGGCAATGGCCTTTATTGTGAGAATCAGTAGTTTTTGAAGCATGGTCTTGGATCAATAGTCCAATGGTTTTCATTTCTAAACTGTAAGCCCACTTAGCTCCAGGAGCTAATATTTCCAATCATCATCCCACTACAGCAAATCACTTTTTGTCTCGAGTCAACTCATCCATAAAAAGTCGAAACTCAGTCGCAAAAGTTTTTCCTTTTTTACTTCACAAATCATATTTAATAACGAAAACACCAACTCATTATAAATATTAATTATTTGTGACGATTTAATAACTTATCGCAAAATATACCTAATTAGCGACGAGTTGACATGTCATCATTACATACCGTAAAACGTCGCTAAAGATCAAACTTGTCGCTAGCTAATAAAGACTTCTTGTCGTTGAAAATTCCATACTCATCGCAAACACTTTTTTGCAATGAGTGTTGCTAGTCGTCAATTTTATCACAGATACAACGTCACAAATTATATTTAACGATGAAAACACCAATTCGTCGCCAATGAGTTAATTACTTGTGGCGATCTAACAACTTATCGCAAAATATAACTAATTAGCGATGAGTCGACACGTCGCCGTTACATATCAGAAAATATCACTTATGATGAAACTCGTCGCTAATAAATACATTTTGCCATGAGTCCATTTGTTTCAACATTGAGGTCATGGCATCGATTCCCATAGTGGGGGGTGGCTAACATTGTGATGTGACTAACATGGGTGGGTGGGTGGGTGTACTAACAATGGGGTGTATGAACTAACCTAGACTCGTCGCAAAAGCCTTCTTGCGATGAGTGTTGCTCATCGTCGTTATTTATTTATTAGCAACAAGTAAAAATCGTCGCTAATAGAAATATTTTTTTTTCTATTTTTTAAAATTTTTAAACTTTTTTTTGTTTGAACCAATTAATCCAACAAAATAACCTGTATTAATCAATATTCAAAATCATCCATTGAAATATCAAAATAATTAAATTTAATTAAAATCAAATTTATAATTATCCTACACATATGTCCAAATTGTTCAGCAAAAATAAAACAAAAGAAACGTGTGTCCTCGATAATACGTCATAAGCTCAGCCGTCATGCCTC
This sequence comes from Liriodendron chinense, assembly GCA_003013855.2. Classification (NCBI taxonomy): domain Eukaryota; kingdom Viridiplantae; phylum Streptophyta; class Magnoliopsida; order Magnoliales; family Magnoliaceae; genus Liriodendron; species Liriodendron chinense. The sequence continues at coordinate 30,772 of PVNU02002332.1, forward strand.
TGCCTGTTCAGCCCTCCTCTCATAGCCTCATTCGCATCGGCATGGCTATGATGGGTTGATGCAGGCACCTCCCCATGCCCATGTCTACGAATCCAGATGCAAATGCCTTAAAACATGCTTTGTCTATTATCAACGGTGCTGTGTCCTCCGACTTGGATTGAGTATGGAGCTGTAGTATATCATTCTGCAATATTAACAAAGCATTATAAGTATGAAATGAATAACTAATAAAAAACTTTAAAATAGGTTAAAATAATTCTTACATGTAGCTCCCCGCAATGCAGAGTCATTCAAGTGCCTGTCATCTTCCTCATGTGTGTTTTTCGATAAAAAGTAATAAGATATATGTACGTGCCTCTAGATGGGTAAAGTTACAAGTGCATATTCATCTAGCAAACCTATTTGACAGATGAAGAACCAGCTAGATTACAAAAGGAAATTGTCAAAAGAACTGGTTTCACACATTTGTATGGTTTTAACCTACCATACAAATTCAATTACCCACAATTCTCCATGTCATATAACTACGACAAATCTCTGCTATGCTAATAGTTGGACCCACACTAGATGGGGCATATCTTCAAAATCAGATTAAATATAGAACATGTCATCTGATTGACAGACATTCTTTAAGACCCATTTCTTAAAAGGGCTCGAGCGTACAAGTACACGTTGCATGCATCATTCACTTAATGCAGGCCATCATAACTGTGCCCCATAGGGACGGGGCTTAGTCCAGACATCACATTCAACAAACAATCCAAATCACTCAACCCATGTCTCAAATGGATAGTTAGAAAGAAAAACGATCAATGGCCCATATTTAACAAGAAAATGTCCATTGCCTCAACAGTTACAATTGCATCACTGGTTTGTTTTTCCAGCTATGCGAATCACCAAATCAGACCACAGCCTAGACAACCTGGATCAAGTACGACTTCTAGAAATGGACTAAAATAAATTCAAATGTTTTTGTATATAAATTAAGCAAAAAAAGAAAAAAAAATCCCATTTGACATAGAAAATATATCATTTATGACCCTGAAATGTAAGTGAAACTACAAACAAAACTTAACAGGAAATGCAATTGTAGTGAAGTAATAATCCCACACAAGAAAAAAAGGCAGAACACTTAGATTAGGCGATAGTCGATGATGTACACCGTTGGACAGATAAAAATCTCATAAGGACCACAATAAAGGAAATAATGGTGATTGAACTTCATGTCATTCGATCGTTGATTGAGAGGTCAATCAGGCAATCGTAAGTGATGTGCACCGTTCGATACTTGACGGAGGACTTGATGAAGTGATCTGCGGTAGTTTTCACCGTTTAATCGATATGATTGGAGGTTGATCGGATGATCGAAAACACTTTGTATTATACGATCGTTGATTGGGAGGTCATTCAGGCGATAGTCGATGATGTGTATTGTTCGATCCTCAATTGGAGACTTGATGAAACGATGTACAGTGCTTTCCACCCTTTAGTAGAGCCCTCTACAAAGATAGTGACATAGGCTTATGCATCCCCATTGTTCCCATGGCTTGCCCACTTGAGTTTTGGACATAATTTGAGACCATGTACCTAAAATGCATGATGTGCTCACCTATGTACATTGCATGCTATCAATAAGGCAAATATGATTATTGGCTACATTGATGCAGGGAAGATAATGGAATAATATTGATAAGATCACTCTACTACCTGATCAAGTAATTAAAACCTTGAATTTATAGTTCGATTTCTTGAATCCACAGGAAAAAAGAAGAAGATAAAACTCAAATATTTTATCGAATGATATATAATGTTTAATGTGTATTTTTCTCAATTACACCATTAGTAAAGAAAAAATAAACCAAAATTCGTAATTATAAAAATAGCAAAATTCCAATTCTAATAAAAGTTATCTAAAATAGTAAAACTCATATCAGGCCTAATTTGTCAAAAATAGAAACTGTAGATAAATTTTATTAAAAGAGTCTTAGCATGATCATAAGTAATTTAAAAAAAAAAAGGAAATTTAAAACACTAAAGGAGCGTTTTGCATCTCTACAAATAAGAGTTTATTGGCTTATTTATAAACAAATAAGCTTTTAGACGGTTAGCTAAAAGTCTAATCAGAATGCTTATTTGTTTAGAAAGTAGTAAATAAGCTCCAATTTTACAAGTTAGGGAGGGGTTACTTCTTAAAAGGGAGCTACCTTATTTGGCATAAGGGTAGACATTTTAAACTATTTTTTGGACAAGTTTGTCCTTAAGCTTTTCAAGTAATTCCCATTTTACCCTCTCTCTTCTATTTATAATTTCTCCGAGGTAGGCCCACATGATGAACGACCCATATTGAAGGTGGGCCCCACATGATGAATGGTCCATATCAAAGGTGGCCCCACATGATGCACGATCACATCAAAGGTTAGCCCCACATGATGGATGACCTGCATCAAAGTGTGGCCCCACAGGATCAACTATCCACATCAAGCAAGCCCTACTTGATGGATGGTCCACATCAAAGGTGGGACCCACATGATGGATGATGGACATTGAATGTGGGATCACATGATAGAAGGTTGACATTAAAGGTAGGCCCACATGATGAATGACCCATATTGAAGATTGGGCCCCATATGATGGACGGTCCACAGACCTACACAATGGATGGTGGACATCAAAGGTGGGTTCCATATGATGGATTGCACACATCAAGTCGGCTCCATATGATAGATCACCCTCAACAAAGGTGCGACCCACATGATGGATGGTGGACATAAAAACGGGCCCCTCATGATGAACAACTCATATTGAAGTGGGGCCCCACATCAAGGTGGGCTCATGTAATGAGCAGTTCACATCAAAGGTGGGCCCCACATGACAGATGGCCCGTATTAAAGTGTGGCCCAGCATGATGGAACATGCACATCAAGTGGGTCCCATTTGATAGGCAGTCCACATCAAAAGTGGGACCCACACGATGGATGATGGTCATTGAAGGTGGGCCCACATGATTTTGAAAGTCCTTTCGCATAAAGAAGGCAAGGTGTAATCCATCTATGCTGGACAACTTAACCCTCCTATGATAGCCTTATCATCTTAAATAACATCTCATGAGTGGCTAAATAGGTGGAGATCTCTTCCAATCTTGGTCATATAGTGTTGGGTTTGATATGTTAGCCTATGTTGATACTTGGGGTTAAAGTTGTTTGATTCTAATCAAGCTATCCGGTTGGTTTCTAGCATGCCCACACATATCACTGCACAGTAAATTCTGACAAGCAGGAACAAATATCACAATTTACCGAATTCGAGACCGAGAGGCAACATGACGTAGCTTCTGTTTTCACGGGCCAACAACTAGTGTACGGCAGGGGTAGTGGCTTGAATTCCCAATACATGCGGATGTATCATAAGTTTCCATGCATCTAATGTTTTCTCACCAATGTGTTACGTGTGGAGTATCCCATCGGTACAAAAGTGAGCCAGACTATGATGATCACCTAGTACTAAAATCAGACCCATCTATGTATAGAGGATCCAACATCAATAACGATGGAATGACTTGGTATACTGGTGTGGCCCCCTTATGCGGATGAACCTCCGGACGCAGATTGCCTACTGATCTTGTCAATAGCCACTAGGTACTACATGGTGCTCTGTGACCCCACCATGATGTATGTGTCTTATCCACTCCGTCCATCCATTTTTGCACATCATTTTAGGATATCATCCCAAAAATGAGGTAGATCCAAATATCATGTGGACCACACCATAGGAAACAGTAGCGATTGAACACGTACCATTAAAAATTAAATAGGGCTCTGTGATGTTTATTTTCCATCCAACCTGTTGATTAGGTCACAAAAACCCCAATGTATGAAAACAAAAATATCATCTTTACACAAAATTTTTGTGGACCCAAGAAGTTTTTAATGGTGGGCGTTCAATTACCACTGCTTCCCGTGATGTAGTCCACAAAAGATTTTACTATGCCTCAGTTTTGTGCTGATGCCAAATGATCTGTAAAAATGGATGAACGGCGTGGATAAAATATATACATCATGGTGGGCCCACAGAGAACCGCCCATTACCACCTCGCTCTTCTAACGCAGACTGCGTCCTACCCCGCGCTCTCCAGCTGGGAACGGGCAGGAGCTCCGAGTGGCCAAATTAATGCATAGGCTTATCCACACCGTCTATTCATTTTTAAATATAATTTCACAAACATAGGACTAAAAAAGAGGCAGTTACAAAAAACAGGTGGACCACACAATGGTGATTAAATTCTCACGGTTGAAAACTTTTTGGGGCCACGGAAGTTTTGGATCGTACTGATATTTTTGTTTTCCCTTCATCCAGGTCTATGTAACTTTGTGAATAGGTTGGATGGAAAATAAACATCACGGTGGGCCCTAGGAAATCTTCAACGGCGACCATCATTACCACCACTGCTTCCTGTGGTGTGGTCCACTTGAGCCTTGCATTTGCCTAAATTTTGGCTCCCATTCCATAAAATGGCACGTTGAAATGGATTAACGGTGTGGATAAAACCATACATCATGGTGGCCACTCAGAGCTCCTGCTCATTACAAGCTGGAGACGGGGAGGGTACGACGCAATCCGCGTCGCACTCTTTCAGTGCATCGAAGTGCTTTTCCAGCAGCAATAACGGTAACCTAACGAATGAACCTATCAAGATACAGAGAAAACAAGAACAAGAGAGAGAATTCCCATTTTGAAATTTCCATTTTCCCAACATACCCAGCTTTCACATCAATGTATCATGCACCAGCAAGCCAGCAGCAAAAGGGCAAGGCAGTAAAAATAAGCGAAGGAAGAAAGAAAAATTCAGTCATATGAGGAGGGTAAAGGCGGAAACAACATAGAAAAAATTCACGGATGGCGATGGATCGAAGAAGAAGAAGAAGAAGCTGCTGTTGGATTCTGATTGATCAAACCCTGGGCATTGCCGCCATCCCGCTCTGTTATGAATGGATGATTCAACAGTTGCTGTGCGGTCCACCGTTCAGATGGTTCTATCTGCAGGCAACACTTGATAAAGTTCTGGAACTTCTCTGATGCGTCAGCCGGCGCCTCCGGCGGAGACTGGCCAGAGAATGTCGCATACGCAATACAATCCCAATAGTTATCCTGCACACCAACCGGAAACATCCCCAAATAGCATTCCAGAACGGAAAGTCCAAAGCTCCAGATATCGCTGGCGTATCCGTCGTATGGCTCCTTTGCTAGCCGCTCTGGGCTCATGTATTTGATCGTCCCCACATACGATGAGCAGACACGCATTTCTCCGGTCAGGAACCGGCTCAACCCGAAATCAGCAAGCTTGACCTCATTCTGACTGTTGATCAGGATATTCGTGGGCTTGATGTCGCGGTGAATGATCTTTCTGCCGTGAAGATAGGTGAGGCCCTGAAGGATCTGGTAGGCCATGTTAGCGAGGTTTGGCTCGGGCACTCTGCCCATCAAGCCGATGTGGTCCTCGTCCATGTATTCAAGGAGGACTTGGATCTCGTCGCCTTGTTGAAAGATGCTGTAGCAGCGGACGATGAAGGGACTGTCCACTGTACGGAGGATCTCGATCTCGCGGGCGGTTTCCTCATCGGGGCCATTGATGATCTTGAGGGCGTATAATTGGTTGGTGGGGCGGTGGCGGACGAGAAGGACGTTGGTGTTGGGACCCGTGCTGAGGTTGTCAATGCGGTCAAGGTCGGAAGGATTGAAGGAGGACGATGATGATGACGCGGCATGACGGTGGATAGGGCGGGGGATGAGGGGGGAACGGTCGGATGGTGAGCCGGCGAGGTTGGTTTGCCGTTTCTTGGTGAGTTTCTTGGTAAATTTCTTGGTATATTTCTTGACGAGTTGGAACAGTTCCATGGTGAGTTGAGTGCCGGGTCGGAGAGAGAGAGAGAGAGAGAGAGAGAGAGAGAGGTTTATTTAAACATGGTAAGGATGCGATGCGAATTTCCTACCATGCTTGCTGTACTCGTGGGCCAAGTGGGCCACCATCGAAACCTCTATCTGCACGAGCTAACAACAAGTACTGTTGCAGGAAATTTACGACCTTGTATTGCGAGAGTAATGATCTGATGTTTTACATGTGGAATATCCCATCGGTACAGAAGGTGGGCCAGGCAATGATGATCATCTGGTTTGCATGCAAGGGGATCATCATGTTTTGGGTCTTCAACAAGAGGACCCGATTGATCACAGCAGACACTACCCAATGAATGAACCCGATTAATCACATGGTGGCTGTGATGCCGGGAAAGCAATCTATCAAATTCAAAATCCAATGGGTCGCCGCATGAGAAGGGACACCGGGATGAAGACACCAAAACCCATGCCATTCCAACGTTCAGGTGGACCACACCACATGAATGTCTAGGTTTTAGTTATGATGTACATTACTGCCTGCGGTGAGTCCCACCTAAGTTTTTGGTCGGGGTGATTCTTGGGATGTACGGCTAGCATGATGGGCCACACTAGATTTGTCGATTGGATTTCGCATACACATCAGCAGCTCATATGTATGATAGTTACCGTCTTTCCAAAAGTACGTGATAATCCCTCGCTTCTACGTGGGCAATCCATCATGCGGGGCCCACCTTGGATGTGGCCCATCCACATTTCAAACATTGGATGTTGACCGTCCATCATGTAGTGCCCATCTTTAATGTGGACCGCCCATCATGTGCAGCTCAAATTTGAAGCAGATGTGGTTCATTCATCATTAGGGGTTGACCTTCGATGTGGAATTGCCCTCATGTGGGACCAACCTTGATATGGGTCATCCATCATGTGGGGACCATGCCACCGTGGATTTTTCTATATTAGCTCTAGTTTATCATACTACTCGTTATATATGTGTGTGTGTGTGTGTTATAAAATAAAAGAGAGATACGAGAGGAAAAGACTTTTCATTGATTGCATATCACCAACAAGGAGGAGGCATATGCTTATTTATATGTTTAGCTTAGCCTCTGTACTAAACTCCTTTTCCGATATGGATTAGATATTCAATACAAAGTCAAACTCTCTTACGTGGACATTCACTTAATAATCTTATTTATAATACTCTCACTTAGATGTCCACCATTCAATGACAGTTGCCTCATTAAAACTTTGCTAAGGAAAATCCAGTGAAAAAAAAACCAAAGCATAGGAAAAAGAGTACAACATTCCTCAGGATCATTGAATTGGCGATTGATGTAAACAACACTGCCTCGTTAAAACCTTGACTAGAAAAACCCAGTGGGACAAAACCTAGAAAAGGAAAAAGAGTACATCGGACATCTGTCTTAGGTAGCATGCTTTGAGATGCTCCCTCATGTGGGACCCACCTTGATATGGGTCATCCATCATGTGGGGGCCACCATTAATGTTATTGTTTTTTATTGGGGTTCTGCTTTTTTCTCCCCTTCCTCGACTGCCTAGTTTTGAGGCCCTTTCTTTCTTTTGAGATGCTAGCTCTTCACACACTCCTTTTGTAAGTCATCATCCTTCTTTATCTTAGCTTTCTTAATTCGAGCTGCTTGAGGAGGACCATAACGGAAGTTCTGTCTATATTGGCACCATAATATCATATTGGGGAGGAAGATCAGAATTAGAGATTGATAGAAAAGCAAGGATATGGGCCCGTGTGAGTCGATTGGGACGTGGTCATAAGGGTCTTTATGACACAATCAATAATTCGATTCATTTTCAATTAGGTCTTGCTCATAAAAAAGTCGGTTAGGGAGAGATATATGTAATGGCTATAAGCCAATCCTGTGTATATTTCGAAGAATAATTCTAGAATCCGATTCAATATAAGATGCGTTATCATGTGTGACCCATCTTCAATATCCATCATGTGGAGCCTACCTTTGATGTGGACTATTCATCATGTGGGGGCCCACCTTTGATGTAGGTTTCCATCACGTAGGGCTTAGTTTAGATGTGTAACGCTGCGGATTTTTTCGTATTAGCATTAGTTTATCATATTGCTTGTTATATGTGTTTCATTAATTAACATGCATTTTAACTTATTTAGTGAATAACTTTTATCTGTGATGAATTAGATACAAGTTTTTTTGTGTGAGAATTGCTTAGAAACATGCATAGAACATGTAAAACCATTAGATTTCTCAAAACTCTTAGATTAGAAGTAATTATGATTTTGCTACCAACCTAAATCCTTAATTTCTAAATCACATGGTCCTATGATCCGTTCAACTTAAGATTTTATCACATTTTTATTTATCATAAATGAACTGTACATATCAAGATTTTAACCCTTAGATAATAGTAGAAGTGGTCCAATTATTAAATCAACTCCCTTAACCCCTTACTTTTAATGTCCATTGAGTAAGGAAAGTTCGTTTGTAGTCATAGTAAAATATTTCCCTTCATGTGAACGACTTGGGTCACCTAAATATGGACTAAATGTGAGATTTGAGTGCCTTACCTTGTTGAGTCTTTTCTTAAGCACCTAGTCACCCCGTTTAGGAAATAACCGAGCTTATCAAGCTTAACCGCCTAGTCCTCTAATTTCTTGACGCTTAGACGTCTTGCCCCTAGCTTCATAGTGTGGGAAATCTAGTTAGGGTATAATGATAGCAAATTTGAAGGGAAAATGATGTCAACGAAGGACATCATTGCCAAGGTTTCATCTTGGCTATCAAAAGTGGGAAAGAGACTCCCCGATGAAGGAAGGAAATCTTTGGCAGATTCTTTGGCATTGCAAGCTCTGAGCATTGTAACGGTTGAGTTGAAGAAAGAAGATTATGTGCATATTATCAAATGGGAGCATCCAGAGGGGGTCTGGTTTACGCTAAACGTGGATGGGCCTTCTAGAGGTAACTCGAGTAATGGAGGCTGTGTGGGAGGGGTTTCTAGGGACCACCAATGCAAGATCAATTTTTCTTTTCATAGATTTTGTGGCTTGGTTTTGAATAATGTAGCAGAGGCTTAAGCTTTAGTAAATGACCTCAAAATCTCTAGAGAAAGGCGGCTCCAAAATATCTTAGTGGAACCAGATTCTCGAGTGGTGGTGGAGGTTGCTATGGGCAAGGACGGGGTTAGCCCGTGGAACATATGGTACCGGATGGGAGAGGTGATTCAACAGAGTTATTCTATGAATCTCAAGGTTGCTTATTTCCTTCTAGAGGGGAATGCAATCGCAGATGCTCTCGCCAGGTTAGGGAGTGAAGGTCGACCCAACATGACCTTTCTATATTGGGATGATCTTACTCGCCACATTAGAGGATTGCACTCGTTAGATTAGGCAGGGATAGTGAGCCTAAGGATATCTAGGAAGGCTTAAGATGGCTAGTTATGGTGCTCCTGCCTTTGTTTTTTCTTCTCGGGTCTTCGACCTCTTGTCTCTGAGTTCTTGTGTATATGAGCTTTTGGGTATAGGATAGGCAGGTCTTGTTCTTTTTTGTGGGGCCTGCTTGAATCGAGTCTGTAGAGCTTCTCGTTTCTTTAATAAAATTGGTTCTGAGTTAAAAAAAAAAGTCTTTCTAAATTTGTACCTTTTAATTGATATACTTTCCATCGTCAGTCGCAACTCAAATTTTGACTACATCTTAGCCTCATATGACTATAAGATTATACAAAATTCAAACGCCAATCTATGATCCTACACTATTGAATGATGACTGTCTTAAAGCCAGTTTCTTCCTTTTGATGCAACATGTGAAATTTCAGATTTAGGGCTTTTCCACTATTAATCAACCACTAAATTTTGTTCAATTGTTTGCTTATCATGACTATACATTTCTCTCAATTTTGTGTTCTGATCATCAGGCATGTATCATTAAGTATGGGATCAAGTTCGTTTTGACACCTAGCTACCAAGCCATTTTTTAAGATCAGCCAATCTAAGGTGTAAATCACCAAGAAAGTTACGTATCCTGACTCTACTCTTCGACCTAGACATGATGAATGGATTGATTGCAATTGAAAAAAGATTGCCTAAAAAATGACATTTAGAAAACCAAACTTGAGAGAGAGAGAGAGAGAGAGAGAGAGAGAGAGAGAGGGGTTTATTTAAACATGGCAAGGATGCGAATTTCCTACCATGCTTGGATCAGGTAGGCCAAGGGGGTTGTCACGCCCCGAAATCTAGACACAGAGTGTGTACCCTCAGGCCCAGTTTATGGGGTATGACTTGTGCACAAAAGCACTTAATTCAAAAATCAAACTATTATAGAGGCATGGGATCATATGTGTACTAAGTTCAAATTATCATTTGACAAAAACTAAATAAAAATACAATCCATACACAGTGGTCCACCCATTTGGGACTTATTAATAACTTCATCAAACGAAAATAAAACAGAAAAATGATAAAAATAATCTAAATGTCTTGGTTCCATAACAGCAACTTCTTCCTTCATTAAAATACTTGGTGGTTCTTCCACTTGTTCAGGTTTCTGCTCATGTATATCATATGTACCATCTGTATATATTTATTTCCGTCAGCGGGGAAATCCAGTGAGTAAACCCATCATGGTTCATACCCGTCCAAATAAGTAGTACATCCAAATACAGCCTTACAATTAAATTTACACTACGGATGCAATAATGTTATGCAAGATGATATGATGCATCAAGTGGGCATTACTCAGTCTTTCACTTACTTCAATTGGATCCCATCAATCGGCTCCCCCTTCCTTGTAGGGCGGACTTCCACATATTAGTGGGCTTCCAGGATGGTCCCTGGGTAACCGGGTACTTAAGTACCTACCGGTCTTCCAGAGCGATGCTCCAGAATAACAATGTATGAATGTATGAAGCATATGACATGTCGTATTCAATAATCATCTCCCTGATTGAGAGACAACAAATAATTCATTCATCTCTCCTTTTGAGAGGCACATATATATTAGTCAATCATCTCACCTTCTGAGAGGCACATATCATTCGTGTCATCTCTCATATTGAAAGGCACATACATATTATTTGTTATTCCTTTCATTCAACATGTATAAGTAATAAAATGCATTGGCATATATGCATAACATCATCATAATCAACACAAGTCACCCCAAACATAGCATTACACAACAATAACATACTTTATTCAAATGAATAGGAAACATGTTGGGATTTACTCACCTGTTGATAGTGGCCGTTACTTTGTTAATTCTGTCACATCCTGAGTAGAATCGGTCCTGAATCTAAAATAAATGTAATTTATATTTATTCATCACCAATCTAGCCTTAATATACTTATTTTCAATTTGAATTATACTTTATTGAGTTTTGGTTCCTTAATGGACGGTCTATATTCGATTATTGTGACCCACGTTTCCAAAAGGAATGGTCATTTTTCTATTTTCTGATGGTACGGCCCACTTGACTGGTGGGTCATCCTATACTTGGTCACAAGTTCCTCAATGTTACACTACCAAATATGATTGATTATATTTTGCAAGTATTTTGTCGTAAGATATCCTAAAATGATCCATTTATGAGAATCCATACCGTACCTCCCCACTATTTCACTTGGCATGGCCCACCTGGAACTCTGATTGGGCTGATTTTTTTGTCACAAAACTAATAACTCATTGCTCCAGAGATTGGTTGGATTGGATTTTTCAAAGACTAGATTAGATTTCTCAAAATGTCATCAAATGGGTCCCAAAAGTGGACAGCAATCCAAAATCGGACTGCCTCAATTATGTGTGTTGTTATCATTACTGTTTTAAGTGGTGTGGGCCACCTAAGATTCGGATTTATCTGATTTTTGGACCCAAGCTGTAAAACATTATAATACAACATATGGTCGGCTTAGATCTATTGATTTCATCACACTGGGGTCCACGAGTGGACCGCTGTCCACGCCCATAATTTCTATCTTTTTAAATTTCATTTTTATTTTATAATTTTTCACCATTAGTTTGTTTCAGGTGGTGTGGCCCACTTGGACCTCAGTTTGGGTCCAAATTCGGACAGTCGTCCTAAAATGAGATAGAGAAATAAATGGGCGGAGTGGATGTACAAAATACATCAAGGTGGGTCCCATGAGTGGGGCCCCCACGTCACCTTTTTAGAAGTCCAACGCTGGACATTCCAGCGTCTCTGACACTGGACGTCCAACCACTTTTTTTTTCTTTTCTTTATTATTATTATTATTATTTTATTAAAAGTTGTATGTGGGGTCTACGAGAGATCTGGTCCGACCATTGGGTCGGCCACCTCATTGTGGGCCCAATAAAATTTTGGAACACTATACATTCATCATAGTTGATTTAATAATGAAATAAAACCATAATAAAAGAATTATAAAGGCTATTATTCATCCAATCGATGTGGCCCATCTGAAGGTCCATTCGATCTGAATTTTGTGGCCCCTGTACATTTTGGCCTTATGGTCATTATGACCCGTCCGCAAGATCCCTTCGTTCCTCTTTCTTTCTCTGCTTGAGATAAGATAAGATTAATTTTGAATTTCAAAATTCATATTTAGAGCAAAAAAAGAAAATTAAATTCTTGTTAGTGATAAAACTCAATCCCTGGTCTTCCCTCTTGCTCAAGAGAGCCTTAACCAACTAGTCCATGTTTTCTTTTTGTTTATTAATGAAAAATTAATTCATTTAACTCTATTTTCTATCATTAAAAAAAATTTTAAACGACAAGAATTTTTCGAGTCGTTACAGGGGCCACCATCGAAACCGTTGGATCTGGCCGATTTTTTTTATTTTTTAATTTTCATTTAATCCTTGTGGGATTTTTTCTGAAGATGAACGGGTTAGATCAGATATAAACATCACCTTGCCCTCAAGAAGGTTTCGATGGTAGGCTTCCCCATCCCAACTATTCCGTACGTCCCATGTCCCACTTGAGATTTTGGCATCACGTACATTCTAAAGTCATGTGCCACAGCTGATGGACGGAGTGGATGTGGTACATACATCATAGTGGGCCGTTCGCAGCTTCTATCTGCACGAGCCAACAACAAGTGTTACAGGAAATTCACGACCATGTATTGCGAGAGTAATGGTCTGATGTTTTACATGTATCCCATCGGTACAAAAGGTGGGCCAGGAATGATGATCACCCGGTACTAAAATCAGATCTATAGATATACAGAGTGGGTCAACTGGTTTGCATGCAAGGGGATGATCATGTTTTGGGTCCTCAACAAGAGGACCCGATTGATCACAGCAACCGTGAATGGACCCGATTGATCACATGGTGGCTGTGATGCCGGGAAAGCAATCTATCAAAGTCAAAATCCAATGGGTCGCCGCATGAGAAGGGACACCGGGATGAAGACACCAAAACCCATGCCATTCCAACGTTCAGGTGGACCACACCACATGAATGTCTAGGTTTTAGTTATGATGTACATTACTGCCTGCGGTGAGTCCAACCTAAGTTTTTGGTCAGGATGATTCTTGGGATGTACGGCTAGCATAATGGGCCACACTAGATTCGTCGATTGGATTTCGCATACACATCAGCAGCTCATATGTATGATAGTTACCGTCTTTCCAAAAGTACGTGATAATCCCTCGCTTTACGTGGGCAATCCATCATGCGGGGCCCACCTTGGATGTGGCCCATCCACATGTCAAACATTGGATGTTGACCGTCCATCATGTAGTGCCCATCTTTAATGTGGACCGCCCATCATGTGCAGCCCAAATTTGAAGCAGATGTGGTTCACTTATCATTAGGGGTCGACCTTCATGTGGAATTGCCCTCATGTGGGACCACCCTTGATATGATTCATCCATCATGTGGGGGCATGCCACCGTGGATTTTTCTGTATTAGCTCTAGTTTATCATACTACTCATTATATATATATATATATATATATATATATATAATGAGTAGTATGAAACTTCCCATGAGGTCGAGCTGTGTGGGCCCCACTGTGATGTGTGTGAAATATCAAAACCATGTATTTGATGGGTCCTCTTTAGTTTTGGGGATATCCCAAAAAATCATCCGTATCCAGAGCTCAGGTGGGTCATACCATCCATAACCATGTGAAGACATGCATAAAACATCTAAAAGCACTTGGTGGGGCCCACCTGAGTTTTGGATGCAGCTGAAACTTGTTCACACCCCTCATCCAAGTGGGACACACGCAATGGATGGGCTGGATTTGTGAACCACAACTCAATGGCCCCAATAAACGATCATGAAGGTTTTAATGGGTGGGTATCAACTGTTGTGTGTGGTGTGGCCCACCTAAGCTATGGATTGACCTGATTTTTAAGACCGTGGCCCACCATGGAATGATGCATCTGATTGATTAGGCAGATGTTTGACACACATCACAACAAGGCCCACACAACTCGACCTCATGGGAACTTCCCATGAGGTCGACCTCATAATACTATTTCCCTATGTGTGTGTGTGTGTGTGTGTGTGTGTGTGTGTTATATAAAATAAAAGAAAGATACGAGAGGAGAGGAAAGGACTTTTCATTGATTGTATATCACCAACAAGGAGGAAGCATATGTTTATTTATAAGTTAAGCTTAGCCTCCGTACTAAACTCCTTTTCTGATATGGGATTAGATATTCAAGACAAAGTCAAACTCTCTTACGTGGACATCCACTTAATAATTTTATTTACAACACTCTCACTTGGATGTCCACCATTCAATAATAGTTGACTCATTAAAACCTTGCTAAGGAAAATCCAGTAGGAAAAAACCAAAGCAAAGGAAAAAGACTACAACATTCTTCAGGATCAATGAATTGGCTATTGATGTAAACAACACTGCTTCGTTAAAACCTTGACTAGGAAAACCCAGTGGGACAAAACCTAGAAAAGGAAAAAGAGTACATCGGACATCTGTCCTGAGTAGCATGCTTCAAGATGCTCCATCATGTGGGACCCACCTTGATATGGGTCATCCATCATGTAGGGCCCACCATCAATGTTATTGTTTATCATGTGTGACCCATCTTCAATATCCATCGTCCATCATGTGGAGCCTACCTTTGATGTGGACTATTCATCATGTGGGGCCCACCTTTGATGTAGGTTTCCATCACACAGGGCCTAGTTTAGATGTGTAACATTGCGGATTTTTCCGTATTGGCATTAGTTTATCATATTGCTTGTTATATGTGTTTCATTAATTAACATGAATTTTAACTTATTTAGTGAATAACTTTTTATCTGTGATGAATTAGATATGAGTTTTTTTTGTGAGAATTGCTTAGAAACATGCCTAGAACATGTAAAACCATTAGATTTCTCAAAACTCTTAGATTAGAAATAATTACGATTTTACTACTAACCTAAACCCTTAATTTCTAGATCACATGGTTCCTATGATCTGTTCGACCTAAGATTTTATCACATTCTTATTTATCATAAATGAACCGCACATATCAAAATTTAACCCTTAGATAATAGTAGAAGTGGTTCAATTATTAAATCAACTCCTTAACCCCTTGCTTTTAATGTCCATTGAGTAAGGAAAGTTCGTTTGTAGTCATAGTAAAATATTTCCCTTCATGTGAATGACTTGGGTCGTCCAAATATGGACCGAATGTGAGATGTGAGTGCCTTACCTTGTTAAGTCTTTTCTTAAGCACCTAGTCATCCCGTTTAGGAAATAACCGGGCTTATTAAGCTTAACCGCCTAGTCCTCTAATTTCTTGATGCTTAGAGGTCTTTCCCCTAGCTTCATAGTGTGGGAAATCTAGTTAGGGTAGAATGATAGCAAATTTGAAGGGAAAATGATGTCAATGAAGGACATCATTGCCAAGGTTTCATCTTGGCTGTCAAAAGTGGGAAAGAGACTCCCCGATGAAGGAAGGAAATCTCTGGCAGATTCTTTGGCATTGCAAGCTCTAGGCATTGTAACGGTTGAGTAGAAGAAATAATATGTGCATATTATCAAATGGGAGCATCCAAAGGGGGTCTGTTTTGGTTGAAACTCCAAAATCGAAAATTCCTTAATTTCCTCTTGTTTTTCTTCCTGTCCATCTCCCATACGAAGGTGCGTGATCCACGCCCTCAATCATGGGGTTCTTCCCCTGCATCAGTGATCCACGCCCTCTATCATAGGGTTCTTCCCCTACATCAGGTTCCTTCCTTAGGTTCATCCTCGCCATGAACGTGTCTACGACCCGTTTTACATCATTCCGCTCCTCTTGAAGAGAACTCATCCTCGAGTTATCTTGAGGATTCAGTTCGTGATACTCACACAGGTCTGAGACGTTGAGCGTGCGTGAGATCTCCATGTCATCCGAAAGATGAATAACGTAGGTGTTGATATTGATCTTATAAAGAATAAACATTAGTTTAATCTTCTTATTCTTCAACTTATTGTACGTTCCGGTTGAAAATCTTTCCTTACGCAGATGAACCATCACGTTGTCACCCACCTCGAGCACTTTCGACTGCCGATGCTTATTAGTCCACTTCTTGTATTTATCATTTGAAGCTTGAGCTTGTAACTTAGCTTAAACATCAGCGTGAATGCCTATGATTCGGTCCGCCATATTCACCGTAGTAACACTCACGCCTGGGAGCTTGGGCAATAGAACCAAATCAAGTAAATGTCTAGGTACTCATCCATACATGACCTCAAATGGAGATATTCTAATAGAACGATTTGTCATGTTATTGAGTGCAAACTTCGCTTGAACTATGCTAAGTCCCACTGTTTCGGTTTATCGCCAGAGATGCACCGAATGAGGTTTTCAAGTGTACGGTTCACCACTTCAATTTACCCATCTGTCTGTGGATGATATTTACTGCTGAATTGAAGCTGGGTGTCAATTGCTTCCACAAAATCCTCTAAAAGTGGTTGAGGAACTTCGTATCATGATTGGATGTAATCGATTTTGGGATACCATACAACCGCACCTTTCGAAAGAATAAATTCGCAACGTGTGTCGCATCGTGAATCTTCTTGCATGGAATGAAATGTGTTATCTTCGTAAACCTATCCACCACAATGAACACTGAATCCACGCCACGCTGAGTCAATGGTAGGCCAAGTACGAAGTCTGTAGATAAATCTTTCTAAGGGCCGTCAGGTATGAGCAATGGAGTATGCAGAGACCTGTGTTCTTAGAATGTACATCGCTGTATCGTCTTTCCCATATCTCGTTTCAATTGAGGCTAGTAGTATGGCTCCTCCACAAGAGCTATATATGGTCTTGTCTCGCCCTAGGTGACCAACAACTACTGTTACAAGAAATTCATGACCTTGTATTGCGAGAGAGTAATGGGCTGAATTCCCAAAAAAATAATAAGATACATTAGGTTTATCATGGGTTTCCATACATCCAATGTTTTCCCACCGATGTTTTACATGTGGAATATCCCATCCATATGAAAGGTGGACCAGGCAATGATGATCGCCTGGTACTAAAATCAGACTATCGATATATAGAGGATCTGACATAAGTAACGATGGAATGACTTGGTATACCGGTGTGGATCCGTAAGATCACCATGTTTTGGGTCTTCTGTGGATTTGTAAGATCATCATGTTTTGGGTCCTCAACAGAGGACCTGATTGATCAAATGTGTGCCATCCAACTGTGGGAGCCAGGCCCCACATGCTGACTGTGATGCTGGGAAAGCAATCTATCAAAGTCAAAATCTTCTAGGCCGATTACTCTTCAAGATTCAGATGGTTGAGAGGGCTGTCCCCAGCTGTGGTTGTGTGGGAGATATGGTTGGAAAGAAATGGCGTCGGGAGGTTTGATAATAAGGTGGCCAATTCGAAGTCAGTTATTTATAAAATTCGTAGGTGGCTGCCGGTCATCAGTGACTCCCTTCCAACTGGATAGGATTTCTCTTAGTGTCTTAGGTCTAAAGGATCTAATGGCAAAGGAGAAAGGCCATGTTAGCCATCAAATAGATTCCTCCCCCAGAGGGATGGCTGACCTAAAATTGTTTAAAATCTGAGCCCAAAGCCCATTGACATCCCCCACTTGCTTTTATAAAGAGTTTCACCTCTCATTTCTTTGCTCTCTTCTGATGTGGGACTAAACAAATTACCTTGTCGAGTTGAGTTCTAACTGAGTCAACTGAGTGGAGCCGAGCGAGCTGAATCGATCTACGAACGAGCCGAGTTTTGAGTTGAACCAAATCGAGTTAGGCCCAACTCGAGCTAGGTTCAAAACTCATTTCGAGCTTGGAAAAAAAGGCTCGGATTGGTTTGGAGCCAGCATTCGAATCGAACCGAACCGAATCAAGCTATTGCAAGCCGAGTTGAGCGAGCTAACTAAGCTAGCTCGACTCGTGTACAACTCTACCTATGACCTATGACCCGAGCAGAGAGATATCTCTGTGTCCAGAGCTGTATGGGGTCCACAAAGATGTCAGTAACAAATCTACTCCGTCCATATGTTTTGAAAGACCTCAATGGAAAAGGATTAAAAAAATCAGGAAGATCCAAAACTCAGGTGAGCCATACCAACAAAACAGAGGGAACATAGACGTCCACCATTGAAACCTTCCTGGAGCTCAAAATGAGATTTATATGCCATCCAAACCGTTCGTAGAATTATTACCACTCAAATAAACTGTAGGAACAAATATCATCCTGATACAAAACTTTTGTCACCGCCAAGCTTTCAATCCCCACATTTTCGTGTGGTATGGGCCACATTAGTTGTGGATCAGCCTGATTTTTAAAATCATATCCTACTGTCGTCTTTCAAAACAGATGGACTGAGTGGATTTGTCACAAACCTCTCTATGGGCTCCACACAGCCCCGGGCACAGAGATATTTTTGCGTCCGGGGCCACACGCAGTACGAAGCAGACTCTCTCTTTCCTTCACAGACGGTATACATGACCTTACCAGTTATCCAAACCGTCGATCTGATGGGCAGAGATGCCGTGTGCCCTAAAAGTTTCCATATTGAAAAATCTCTTACCCTTCAATCATGCAACAAATAGACTGTTACGGAGAAAGGAAAAAAACAAAAATAAGACGGAAAAAAAAAAAGGAAAAAGAAGAAAAAATAGCAATGGTCTAGAACCAATGGAAAATAAAAGGCAACAGATGGAGAGGCTATAGATCATTTGGGAGATTTTCGTGGCATCTCCATTCACAGATCCCCATAAGATGAATGGTCTGGATGGATCACAAAAACATGGTATAAATGGAGCCGGAGATTCAGTGAACAAGAGGGAGATTTACCATGCGAGATTGTATAGTAATATGAACCTTTCTTCTTCACTACTAAAATAAAAGATTTAAAATTTTTATCTGTTTCATTTACTCTACCTAAAAACTATCCGTAAAAAAAATCCTTAGAAAAAGATGAATTGAATTAGCCTATTTATAGTTTTCTTTGTACAGTCTACACCGAAAGAGAGGGGAACACATGCAGAAGTCTTAAAAAAGAAAAAAGAAAAAAAAACTAGGTCAGAAACACATAGGTCTAGCTCCCCATCACGGATTTATGACGGCATGATCCATCAATAGTGGGTCCCAACAGACCAATGAAATGGACCACCGCATGGCTGTACTTAAAAGCCCAGCACACCTTGTATATCGACCTATATCCGTTGGTTGCAATTTTTTTTTTTTTTTTTTTTGGGTTAATACACACATACTACTTAGTACACACCCACACTGATAGTCACCCTGCAATGTTAGCCACCTCAAGGTTGAGATTCGATGCCTAGACCTTAGTGTTGAGAGTAGGTTATCTTCACTCAGTCTACCACTGTCCCAAAGGTGTGGGTGTTGCGTTGGTTGCATTCAAACTGACTAGTAATTCTCATCTTCACCATCCATTAGCTGTCCACCAATAGGCCTACTAGCAGTAAGAGTTCTGAGATAGTCGGTTAATGACTGGTGCCACCATCTGGACACTTATATTTGAGCCAAATTTGTGCCACGTCAACAATTCGTGAGTGCATGCGTATGAACCACCACACTGCCAGAGCACCTAGTAGTTTTCCAACCGAAATAATGGTAACCAAACGAACGAACCCATCAAGATAAAGAGAAAGCAACAAGAAAGAAAGGAATTCCCATTTCAACATTTCCAATTTTCCAATATCCCCATATTCAGGCCGCACCATATCATCAACCAGCCAGCAGCACAGGGACAAATCCATTAAAAAAAAAAAAAAAACCATGAGGAGGGTTAAAAAGGAAATCAGATAGAAAAAATCACGGATGGTGATGGACCGAAGAAGAAGAAGATGATTCTGATAGATCAAAGGCTGGGCATTGCTGCCGTCCCGCTCCCTTATGAATGGATGATTCAGCAGTTGCAGTGCTGTCCACCGTTCAGATGGTTCTATCTGCAGGCAACACTTGATAAAGCTCGGGAACTTCTCTGATGTGTTCTCCGGCGGCGATTCACCTGAGAATTTCCCACGCATAATACAAACCCAATAGGCATCATAGAGACTGACCGGAAATCTCCCCAAATAGCATTCCAGAATAGAAATTCCAAAGCTCCAGATATCACTGGCGTATCCATCGTAGGGCTCCCTTTTGAGCCGCTCTGGGCTCATGTACTTGATCGTCCCCACGTCTGATGTGCAGACGCGCATCTCTCCGGTTAAGAACCGGCTCAACCCAAAATCAGAAATCTTGACTTCATTCTGACTGTTTACCAGGATATTCTCCGGCTTGAGGTCGCGGTGGATGATTTTTTGGCTGTGAAGGTAGGCGAGACCCTGAAGGATCTGGTAGGCCATGTTAGCCAGGGTTGGCTCTCGCACTCTGCCAATCAAGCCGATGTGGCCCTTGTCCATGTATTCAAGGAGGACTTGGATGTTAACGCCACGTTGAAAGAGGCCGCAGCAACGGACGATGAAGGGACTGTTTGCTGCACGAAGGATCTCGATCTCGCGGGAGATTTCTTCCTTGATCCCATTGATGATCTTGAGGACGTAGAATTGTTTTGTGGGGCGGTGGCGGACAAGAAGGACGGTGCTACTGCCACTGCTATTGCTGAGGGTGTCGATGCGGTCAAGGTCAGAGGGATTGATGGAGGACGATGATGTTGACATGGTGGAACGGTGGCTGGGGCGGGAGATGGTGAGGGAACGGTCGGGTGGTGGGGGAGAGACGGTGAGGTCGGTTTTCCGTTTCTTGGTGAGTTTCTTGGTGAATTTCTTCGCAAATTTCTTGATGAGTTGGAATGGTTTCATGGTGAGTTGAGCGCCAGGTCAGAGAGAGAGAGCTTGCTGTAGAGAACTCGTGCACCGAAAGTATCTGTGGGGCATGTCTTTCTCATATACACTACATCCATCAGTTGATCCAGAATAGGGCGTTACCGAAAAGCCCAACTCGGCCACATCACCGGCAAGAGTAGAATGGAATGGCTACCGTCGAAACCTTCATGGGGCCGCACAAGCTTTCGACAGGCCGATATTTCGTTTTTCATTTTATCCAGGTGGGATTCATCCTATGAATGGGTTAGATCAGATATAAACATCACGTTCGGACCCAGGAAGCTTTCAGTGGTAGGGCTCCCCATCGCCACTGTTCCAGTTGCGTGGCCCAGTTGAGTTTTAGCCTGATTTTGGCATCATGTGCTAAACTGATGTGCCGCAACTGATGGACGGAGTGGATGTCGTACATAGATCACGGTAGGCTCTGCACAGCTTCTATTTGCATGAGCCAACAACAAGTGTTACAGGAAATTCGCGACCATGTATTGTGGAGTAATGGGATGAACACCCCCCACTCCCAAAAGAATGATAAGATATATCGGCTGTATCATGAGTTTTAATACATTCCATTCGTACAAAAAGTGGGCCAGACCATAATAATCATCCAGTACTAAAATCAGACCTATCTATATACAGTGGATCCAACATCAATAACGATGGAATGACTTGGCATAGTGGTGTAGCCCTCTAATTAGTGGGTCGCTGTTTTTCATATAAGGTGATCATCATGTATTGGCTCATCTTTCATGTTTGGGACGTTGGTATTAAAACTTATGATACAGCTACTGCATCTGATCATTTGTCCTTTAAAATTCTGCTAGCTAGCGGTGAGTGGGTCAACCTCTAATCCTAGCGGTTCGTCTAGTTGGAAAGATTCTGATGAGTCATGCCACCAATTGGAAAGATTCTGATGAGTCATGCCACCAATCGGATGGGATCCAGTGTCTCCCAACAGACCAATGGACTAGATGACTGGATAATGGGCTCCACTTGCACAAACTAGGCACACAAGTGCATCTTCTCCCACTGAAGATCATATCACTAAATACCCCCTCACTGAGTCCGACCGGGAGCCTTCCATAAGGTTATATTATACTACGATGCTATCAATCGGATGATCTCAACCGTTGATTAATACACACTTGTTAGTTGAATTAGAACCATTGAATAGTTTTCATCTTAACCATTCATTAGATGTCCACCAATAGCGTTATTTTTGTAGTTGAACGTCCACCACACTACAAGAAAAATGATGTTTACCGAGGAAAGTTCTACCCACATTGGGTAAATATTACTTCACTTTTACCAAGGAAAAAGTTCCTTAGTAAAACTGAAAATGCCGACGAAATTCGAATTTTATGGTAGGGGGTTATTCGTACTTTACTTATTTTTACCGAGGAAATACTTCCTTGGTAAAAGTCCCCAATCACTGAAATTTATCGAAGAAGTTTTTCCTCGGTAAAAGATTACTTCCAATCTTATAAGAAAAATTTTAAAACTGAGATTCTAGGATTTTCTTCCCCAAAAGTTCTTGCACAAGTAACCCAAGTGGGGCACCCCACTACAACGTTTGTGAGAAATTCATCTCATCCATACATCCATCTTTAGAGCTCACTTTAGGTTATAACACAAATGAGATGAATCCAAATCTCACAGGGGCAATAATAGAGGGAAAAATCGAAAAAGAAATTCCTGTAGTTTAACCTTTTTGGGCTCTACCTTCATATTTATATGACATCAATGCCGTCTATCCCATTTTAAGACAAGATACTAAAAATTATATAGATCCATATCTAAGGTGGACCACATCACAAATTGGACCATTTAGATCATTTCTCCAACTTGAGACGACCCCTTCCCCCCCCCCCCCCCCCCCCCCGAGACTCTCAAGTCCAATTTGCAGTCCACCCAGTGGATTGTTTCCAACCTGTTAAGTTCTTGTGACATCCAATCCTCCTAATAAGTAGGCCCCACCATGAGGATTTCACCATGCCAAGTTGGGCGCTACATGATGAATGGTCCATATCAAAGGTGGCCCCACATGATGCACAATCACATCAAAGGTGAGCCCCACATGATGAATGGCTTGCATCAAAGTGTGGCCCCACATGATCAACTATCCACGTCAAGCAAGCCCTACTTGATGGATGGTCCACATCAAAGGTGGGACCCACATGATGGATGATGGACATTGAATGTGGGATCACATGATAGAAGGTTGACATTAAAGGTGGGCCCACATGATGAATGACCCATATTGAAGATTGGGCCCCACATGATAGATGGTCCACAATAAAGGTGGGACCTACATAATGGATGGTGGACATCAAAGGTGGGTTCCATATGATGGACTATCCACATCAAGTCGGCTCCATATGATAGATCACCCACAACAAAGGTGCAACCCACATGATGGATGGTGGACATAAAAAAATGGGCCCCTCATGATGAACAACTCATATTGAAGTGGGGCCCCACATCAAGGTGCGCTTATGTAACGAGCAGTTCACATCAAAGGTGGGCCCCACATGACAGATGGCCCGTATTAAAGTGTGGCCCAGCATGATGGAACATGCACATCAAGTGGGTCCCATTTGATAGGCAGTCCACATCAAAAGTGGGACCCACACGATGGATGATGGTCATTGAAGGTGGGCCCACATGATTTTGAAAGTCCTTTCGCATAAAGAAGGCAAGGTGTAATCCATCTATGCTGGACAACTTAACCCTCCTATGATAGCCTTATCATCTTAAATAACATCTCATGAGTGGCTAAATAGGTGGAGATCTCTTCCAATCTTGGTCATATAGTGTTGGGTTTGATATGTTAGCCTATGTTGATACTTGGGGTTAAAGTTGTTTGATTCTAATCAAGCTATCCGGTTGGTTTCTAGCATGCCCACACATATCACTGCACAGTAAATTCTGACAAGCAGGAACAAATATCACAATTTACCGAATTCGAGACCGAGAGGCAACATGACGTAGCTTCTGTTTTCACGGGCCAACAACTAGTGTACGGCAGGGGTAGTGGCTTGAATTCCCAATACATGCGGATGTATCATAAGTTTCCATGCATCTAATGTTTTCTCACCAATGTGTTACGTGTGGAGTATCCCATCGGTACAAAAGTGAGCCAGACTATGATGATCACCTAGTACTAAAATCAGACCCATCTATGTATAGAGGATCCAACATCAATAACGATGGAATGACTTGGTATACTGGTGTGGCCCCCTTATGCGGATGAACCTCCGGACGCAGATTGCCTACTGATCTTGTCAATAGCCACTAGGTACTACATGGTGCTCTGTGACCCCACCATGATGTATGTGTCTTATCCACTCCGTCCATCCATTTTTGCACATCATTTTAGGATATCATCCCAAAAATGAGGTAGATCCAAATATCATGTGGACCACACCATAGGAAACAGTAGCGATTGAACACGTACCATTAAAAATTAAATAGGGCTCTGTGATGTTTATTTTCCATCCAACCTGTTGATTAGGTCACAAAAACCCCAATGTATGAAAACAAAAATATCATCTTTACACAAAATTTTTGTGGACCCAAGAAGTTTTTAATGGTGGGCGTTCAATTACCACTGCTTCCCGTGATGTAGTCCACAAAAGATTTTACTATGCCTCAGTTTTGTGCTGATGCCAAATGATCTGTAAAAATGGATGAACGGCGTGGATAAAATATATACATCATGGTGGGCCCACAGAGAACCGCCCATTACCACCTCGCTCTTCTAACGCAGACTGCGTCCTACCCCGCGCTCTCCAGCTGGGAACGGGCAGGAGCTCCGAGTGGCCAAATTAATGTATAGGCTTATCCACACCGTCTATTCATTTTTAAATATAATTTCACAAACATAGGACTAAAAAAGAGGCAGTTACAAAAAACAGGTGGACCACACAATGGTGATTAAATTCTCACGGTTGAAAACTTTTTGGGGCCACGGAAGTTTTGGATCGTACTGATATTTTTGTTTTCCCTTCATCCAGGTCTATGTAACTTTGTGAATAGGTTGGATGGAAAATAAACATCACGGTGGGCCCTAGGAAATCTTCAACGGCGACCATCATTACCACCACTGCTTCCTGTGGTGTGGTCCACTTGAGCCTTGCATTTGCCTAAATTTTGGCTCCCATTCCATAAAATGGCACGTTGAAATGGATTAACGGTGTGGATAAAAACCATACATCATGGTGGCCACTCAGAGCTCCTGCTCATTACAAGCTGGAGACGGGGAGGGTACGACGCAATCCGCGTCGCACTCTTTCAGTGCATCGAAGTGCTTTTCCAGCAGCAATAACGGTAACCTAACGAATGAACCTATCAAGATACAGAGAAAACAAGAACAAGAGAGAGAATTCCCATTTTGAAATTTCCATTTTCCCAACATACCCAGCTTTCACATCAATGTATCATGCACCAGCAAGCCAGCAGCAAAAGGGCAAGGCAGTAAAAATAAGAGAAGGAAGAAAGAAAAATTCAGTCATATGAGAAGGGTAAAGACGGAAACAACATAGAAAAAATTCACGGATGGCGATGGATCGAAGAAGAAGAAGAAGAAGCTGCTGTTGGATTCTGATTGATCAAACCCTGGGCATTGCCGCCATCCCGCTCTGTAATGAATGGATGATTCAACAGTTGCTGTGCGGTCCACCGTTCAGATGGTTCTATCTGCAGGCAACACTTGATAAAGTTCTGGAACTTCTCTGATGCGTCAGCCGGCGCCTCCGGCGGAGACTGGCCAGAGAATGTCGCATACGCAATACAATCCCAATAGTTATCCTGCACACCAACCGGAAACATCCCCAAATAGCATTCCAGAACAGAAAGTCCAAAGCTCCAGATATCGCTGGCGTATCCGTCGTATGGCTCCTTTGCTAGCCGCTCTGGGCTCATGTATTTGATCGTCCCCACATACGATGAGCAGACACGCATTTCTCCGGTCAGGAACCGGCTCAATCCGAAATCAGCAAGCTTGACCTCATTCTGACTGTTGATCAGGATATTCGTGGGCTTGATGTCGCGGTGAATGATCTTTCTGACGTGAAGATAGGTGAGGCCCTGAAGGATCTGGTAGGCCATGTTAGCGAGGTTTGGCTCGGGCACTCTGCCCATCAAGCCGATGTGGTCCTCGTCCATGTATTCAAGGAGGACTTGGATCTCGTCGCCTTGTTGAAAGATGCTGTAGCAGCGGACGATGAAGGGACTGTCCACTGTACGGAGGATCTCGATCTCGCGGGCGGTTTCCTCATCGGGGCCATTGATGATCTTGAGGGCGTATAATTGGTTGGTGGGGCGGTGGCGGACGAGAAGGACGTTGGTGTTGGGACCCGTGCTGAGGTTGTCAATGCGGTCAAGGTCGGAAGGATTGAAGGAGGACGATGATGATGACGCGGCATGACGGTGGATAGGGCGGGGGATGAGGGGGGAACGGTCGGATGGTGAGCCGGCGAGGTTGGTTTGCCGTTTCTTGGTGAGTTTCTTGGTGAATTTCTTGGTATATTTCTTGACGAGTTGGAACAGTTCCATGGTGAGTTGAGTGCCGGGTCGGAGAGAGAGAGAGAGAGAGAGAGAGAGAGAGAGAGGTTTATTTAAACATGGTAAGGATGCGATGCGAATTTCCTACCATGCTTGCTGTACTCGTGGGCCAAGTGGGCCACCATCGAAACCTCTATCTGCACGAGCTAACAACAAGTACTGTTGCAGGAAATTTACGACCTTGTATTGCGAGAGTAATGATCTGATGTTTTACATGTGGAATATCCCATCGGTACAGAAGGTGGGCCAGGCAATGATGATCATCTGGTTTGCATGCAAGGGGATCATTGTTTTGAGGACCCGATTGATCACAGCAGACACTACCCAATGAATGAACCCGATTAATCACATGGTGGCTGTGATGCCGGGAAAGCAATCTATCAAATTCAAAATCCAATGGGTCGCCGCATGAGAAGGGACATCGGGATGAAGACACCAAAACCCATGCCATTCCAACGTTCAGGTGGACCACACCACATGAATGTCTAGGTTTTAGTTATGATGTACATTACTGCCTGCGGTGAGTCCCACCTAAGTTTTTGGTCAGGGTGATTCTTGGGATGTACGGCTAGCATG
Organism: Liriodendron chinense; assembly: GCA_003013855.2. Taxonomy (NCBI): domain Eukaryota; kingdom Viridiplantae; phylum Streptophyta; class Magnoliopsida; order Magnoliales; family Magnoliaceae; genus Liriodendron; species Liriodendron chinense. The sequence goes on from PVNU02002332.1 coordinate 58,058, forward strand.
ATGGGCCACACTAGATTTGTCGATTGGATTTCGCATACACATCAGCAGCTCATATGTATGATAGTTACCGTCTTTCCAAAAGTACGTGATAATCCCTCGCTTCTACGTGGGCAATCCATCATGCGGGGCCCACCTTGGATGTGGCCCATCCACATGTCAAACATTGGATGTTGACCGTCCATCATGTAGTGCCCATCTTTAATGCTGACCGCCCATCATGTGCAGCTCAAATTTGAAGCAGATGTGGTTCATTCATCATTAGGGGTTGACCTTCGATGTGGAATTGCCCTCATGTGGGACCAACCTTGATATGGGTCATCCATCATGTGGGGACCATGCCACCGTGGATTTTTCTATATTAGCTCTAGTTTATCATACTACTCGTTATATATGTGTGTGTGTGTGTGTTATAAAATAAAAGAGAGATACGAGAGGAAAAGACTTTTCATTGATTGCATATCACCAACAAGGAGGAGGCATATGCTTATTTATATGTTTAGCTTAGCCTCTGTACTAAACTCCTTTTCCGATATGGATTAGATATTCAATACAAAGTCAAACTCTCTTACGTGGACATTCACTTAATAATCTTATTTATAATACTCTCACTTAGATGTCCACCATTCAATGACAGTTGTCTCATTAAAACCTTGCTAAGGAAAATCCAATGAAAAAAAAAACCAAAGCATAAGAAAAAGAGTACAACATTCCTCAGGATCATTGAATTGGCGATTGATGTAAACAACACTGCCTCGTTAAAACCTTGACTAGAAAAACCCAGTGGGACAAAACCTAGAAAAGGAAAAAGAGTACATCGGACATCTGTCTTAGGTAGCATGCTTTGAGATGCTCCCTCATGTGGGACCCACCTTGATATGGGTCATCCATCATGTGGGGGCCACCATTAATGTTATTGTTTTTTATTGGGGTTCTGCTTTTTTCTCCCCTTCCTCGACTGCCTAGTTTTGAGGCCCTTTCTTTCTTTTGAGATGCTAGCTCTTCACACACTCCTTTTTGTAAGTCATCATCCTTCTTTATCTTAGCTTTCTTAATTCGAGCTGCTTGAGGAGGACCATAACGGAAGTTCTGTCTATATTGGCACCATAATATCATATTGGGGAGGAAGATCAGAATTAGAGATTGATAGAAAAGCAAGGATATGGGCCCGTGTGAGTCGATTGGGACGTGGTCATAAGGGTCTTTATGACACAATCAATAATTCGATTCATTTTCAATTAGGTCTTGCTCATAAAAAAGTCGGTTAGGGAGAGATATATGTAATGGCTATAAGCCAATCCTGTGTATATTTCGAAGAATAATTCTAGAATCCGATTCAATATAAGATGCGTTATCATGTGTGACCCATCTTCAATATCCATCATGTGGAGCCTACCTTTGATGTGGACTATTCATCATGTGGGGCCCACCTTTGATGTAGGTTTCCATCACGTAGGGCTTAGTTTAGATGTGTAACGCTGCGGATTTTTTCGTATTAGCATTAGTTTATCATATTGCTTGTTATATGTGTTTCATTAATTAACATGCATTTTAACTTATTTAGTGAATAACTTTTTATCTGTGATGAATTAGATACAAGTTTTTTTGTGTGAGAATTGCTTAGAAACATGCATAGAACATGTAAAACCATTAGATTTCTCAAAACTCTTAGATTAGAAGTAATTATGATTTTGCTACCAACCTAAATCCTTAATTTCTAAATCACATGGTTCCTATGATCCGTTCAACTTAAGATTTTATCACATTTTTATTTATTATAAATGAACCGTACATATCAAAATTTTAACCCTTAGATAATAGTAGAAGTGGTCCAATTATTAAATCAACTCCCTTAACCCCTTACTTTTAATGTCCATTGAGTAAGGAAAGTTCGTTTGTAGTCATAGTAAAATATTTCCCTTCATGTGAACGACTTGGGTCGCCTAAATATGGACTAAATGTGAGATTTGAGTGCCTTACCTTGTTGAGTCTTTTCTTAAGCACCTAGTCACCCTGTTTAGGAAATAACCGAGCTTATCAAGCTTAACCGCCTAGTCCTCTAATTTCTTGACGCTTAGACGTCTTGCCCCTAGCTTCATAGTGTGGGAAATCTAGTTAGGGTAGAATGATAGCAAATTTGAAGGGAAAATGATGTCAACGAAGGACATCATTGCCAAGGTTTCATCTTGGCTATCAAAAGTGGGAAAGAGACTCCCCGATGAAGGAAGGAAATCTTTGGCAGATTCTTTGGCATTGCAAGCTCTGAGCATTGTAACGGTTGAGTTGAAGAAAGAAGATTATGTGCATATTA